>JAVYIG010004671.1:0-155277 GCA_035222895.1 Strongylocentrotus droebachiensis | reverse complement strand
GTAAAAACCACACAAGGTAACTTCTCAATATCATTTATAGGCGTAAACATAGGGAATAATATACCATACAAATCAGACAAAGATGATGTGGTCATTTAAACTTTATGTTCATTCAAATTAGACACTCAGATTGTCATGTCACGAAAAGCATTTTGTGTAGCACCCTCTGCAACAGAACTCAATTTTCCCTTTAATAGGGTCGTAGACTGTATTGATATCATTACAATAATGTTCAAAAATTGTAATAAAATGTTATTTTCCCTAAAATGTGAGAGCATGAAAGAGAGAGATCCCTGCTGACCTAAATCAATACACACACACACACATAAAACGCCTCGCACATAACAAAGGCAATTTTTTTTTAATGAACAAGCCTCCAACCAGTGTGCGTGTTGGTGCATGTGTGTGTGTTCATGTGTGTGTGCGTGTGTGGGTGCGTGTTCGTGTGAGTGAATGGGGGGGGGGGCCTGCACATATTGTTTGTACTATTGTTCTTAGGGGTAAAATATTAGGTGCTCAATCGTACATGCACAATAAACATGGAAACAGGGGTACAAATCTAAAAATACAATGCTGATGATGCATTATTTCGACTTAAGGGCTCTGGTAACATTGTTTAGATGAGTGAAATGGTGCTTTGGTATTAATTGCAATGCTAGATGAACAATTAAAAAACAAATCTGACAGTTTGAGTGTAAACAGATCTCATAGCCTGCCATAAGGCTGCATGCACGCTATCGTTATAGTGCTTTCTACATGCGAGACAGCCATCGCTTGAGTGCCATGTGCGTGCAATCACGCATTCGTAATAGCAGTTATTGTTCATGTTTATTGGACTGTGCTGTGTGTTTTGCACTCGCTATTCATAGATACATGGCGTTTTGAAATCGGATTATCTCAAATAAACCTGACACGGATGGATTTGGGGCTTGGCACAATGGGGATTAGCACCGTGGCATGATTTAATGATACCCATTAGGGAGAACTGATCTGTTCGATTCCTGAATTCTCCAAATAATATTATTGTAATTGAACTCATATTTAGTTGAATGTAAGTCGTCACAAAGCATTCCAATCATTTAAGTGTTGACAAATTCTTAAAAGCCTGTTTTACGTCTTATTTTTATGGAAAAACGGTTTGGAAAATTCAAAAATATTGGTGTGGAGAATTTATTTTTTCATCAATATTTTGCATGTTAGAGGGTTAGTATGGTAGGAAGATTAAAATAAGCAACATTTCTTACACAAAATATCAACCTTCAACAATGTTACCGCTTCACTTTAAATGGACTTAGTAACATTGTTCAGATGAGAATTTTCTTTGCTAAGGTAGTGACATTAATGCTAGATGTACCATTAAAGATAATCTGAAAGTTTGAGTTAAAAACGGACCATCAAAATTGTGGAAAACTGATCTGATCGATTCCTTAATTCTCCCAACTATATTATTACTATTTAATTACATTTTAGGCGAATGTAAATCGTCACAAAGCAATGAATTGGCTCTATATACCATTCCAGATATTTAAGTGTTGACAAATTTTGTTATAGCCTGTTTTATGATTTATTTTCAAGAAAAAACGGTTTGGAAAATTCAAAAATAGTTGGGAGAATTTACTGTTAATCACTGTTAGAAGGTGTTGCACAGTTACACCTTCATAGAAAACCATAAATATCTTTGTGTTTTGAGGATTTTCTCATGATATTTTGCCTGTTAGAGGGTTAGTACAGAAGAACGAATATAATAAGTAACATTTTATACACAAATTACACAACTTTTTCATCAACCTTCAGTACTTTAGACATCTTTTTAATTACAATGCAATACAATTATAAAGTTCGTCCATATCGTACAAAATAAATATTGGTACCACGGGTATGAATTTATAAAATATATGCGTCATGCGAGCTTGTTATCATAATGAAACCAGAAATTATCTTATTTGTTATTGATATGCCGATTGTTTGTGCATATAATCTAATCTCTGTCATTACGCGATCTCCCATTATCGGGGGTGTGAGGGGAAAGAGGTTGTTCGCTATTTCTTTTAGAATGATTGCTTACAATTATGGGCTACGAGTGACCGATATAACAAAAAAAACAAAAAATAACAACAAGTAACATTGATGAAGAACAACAACAAGAAATAGAGAAGGAAACGAAGAAGAAAAAAGAAGAAAAGAAAAAGGAGGACGAAGAGGTAGGAGAGGAGGAACAAAAAAAACAAGAACTGGAAAAAATATCTAATTAATGTGCCGAAATGGTCTGCATATGGCAGCAAGATAATAACCTTACTTTTATTACAGTCACACGTGATCTGGAATCCACTGTAATGCAGTACTTCACATGTTTTGAAATGATACGAGTCAGTTATATCATCACTTTCGTCATTACGTGTCAGCTCCTTAGTATACAATTCATTGCAGTATTTGTATACGTGTAATAGAATACTGCATTACTGGTACGATATGCCTTGAGGACAAAAGTAATAACAAACAAGACGACGCGACTCATCATGTACTTAATCAATAACCATGTTCACGTTTGGCAATACTGTCTAAACAGGAACATCTTATTTTAGCTTTGGGATGCGCTCATATCAATTTCATTATACAAATTGATTGTCATAAATAATTTAGGAACTTGCGCGTACATGCTCAGAAAATAAAAAATTGAGGGCTACCAATGTAGGAATATTTATATGCTAATAGTGCTTTTTTAAATAAAAGTACTTCCATATCCTAAAAAACAAATATTTGTATCACGAGTAATAATTTACCAAAACATGCGTCATGTGAGCGTATTATCATAATATACCACGAATTATCTAGCATGTTATTGATATGCCGATTATTTGTACACGCAATTTAACAATCAACTTTTTTGCCAAAGTCTACTCTTGCCAGTTAGGTTAAAACACTTATAAGGTCATGAACCCTTTATCAACTGAAAATTTGACTAAAACTCGACGGCTACTTGGAAATGTTCTAATAATATCATGTCATATTGACTTAAACCAATTTTTATGGTCGTGTTTATGATGATAAGCTGGCGTACATCAAACACAATCAAATGTTATAAGTGAGGTAGGTTTTATCTGATGGCTCATTTTCTGAAAGCCATCGGTGGGAGAAGCAAGGCAAAATATGGTGGAAGTCCTTAATCCCCTCTTGGGGGATCTGTTGGAACGTTCAACCGCTCCAACCATGTGAGTATGGTTTATAATTTCTTAACACATTGATACTTGTTATTTCGCCTCTCTACATGGTCGCTCGTTTGGCATGCGTATACATTTGTACAAACCGATAGGCAGCAATAGAAGGAAGGATTGCTGTGGTTTTGCTTGGTATCATGACAACCCTTTTAACATCGACGTCGATTAATCTTGAACTGGATACAGTTAAATGATCATCAAGCCTATATCTATCCATAATAAATTGCAATTAAAACAGAGGTGATATTATAGGGGAGAGATGAAGCAAAAGGAAAAATATATTTGGGATAATATAAGTAGATAGATGAAAATGCTCTTCAAAGATAAGACGACTTGAATTACGTGAATCAATAACGTCGCGAAAACATGTTAAGTCTTGAATAAATATTATGTTAAAGCTATTCAAAACATCTTGTTAGTAGGAAATTTCACACACAAGAACTGTCATCATAGGCGCCAGAAGCGCGGGGGGGGGGGGGGGGGGGGTAAACGCATTTTCGCCCCCGAAAAGCCCCCCCCCCCCCTACCCCCCCCCCCCCCCCTCAACAACAAAACCCCAAAACAATACATTAGCAGTAAAGGAGTCCAAATGGTTTGTATTTGATTACCAACAATAAAATACAAAATAATAATGGAGTAATGGACGATTATATAAATATCGATACGTGCATATCGTTACAATAAAATGAGAGAATGGGAAAACGTGTGTTTTCTTAATTATAGGGATGAGAAGACATGAGCCCCTGAGCACTGGCGGACTGATATGGGAGAGAGAGGGGGGGGGGGGGGCAATTGCCCCCACATAAAATTCAAACATGGTTTATTTTTATTTCGATACCAGTGATTTAAAATGTTTCTGACATATCATGATTTTCTGGAATTTGTTTTCATTTTTTGGAAATCATATTTTGTCATGCGTTTGTAGAAAAAATATTAATTCCCTAATTAACATTCAGGCAAAAATGTGCTTACTTAGAATCACTCATGTCAGGGCCTGCATGCGAACGGCGGTTTCGGGGGCACAACCCAGGGGCGGATCCAGCCGGCGGCAGGGGAGGGGGCCCAGTTCGTGAGAAAATATTTAGCGGTGAAAAAGCCAGCCGGTGAATAAGCAGGGGGGGGGGGTTAGGAGCACTCGGTCCTCGAAATTTGAAAAATCGCACCCCCCCCCCCCCTTGAGCGCAAGGGGAGGGGGCCCATCTCCTAAAAAAGGGTAAGATTAACTTGGTTTTACTTGTTTTTCCCTGGATCCGTCACTGGCACAAACCCCCCTCACTTATTTAAACAGAAATGAAGAATAAAGCAAAATATCTCATCTGACCGTAATTAAACACCAGAGCTTCCAGGGACTCCGCCCCCCCCCCCCCTGGACCCCAACAAGGGCCCTCAGGCGGGCCCCTGGATGCTTATCTGACCATTTTGTAATGCCTAAAACCCCTGACCTTCCGGGGGCTCGGCCTCCTCACCCCCACCGTGGCAAAGCCCCTAGACCCGGCGCAAATTTACGCTCCACCCGCTTCGCTCTTTACGCTCTACCTAATAGTCAATACTCCGCTTTGAAAAACGTTCCGCGAGGCCTGCATGTAACATGTAACTGCATATAACAGGTGATGCAGATTGTTCTTCTCCCCCAAAAAACGTTTTCGCTCGTTATTGTAAATTGTGGCGGTGGTTATTTTACCTGACCGCTAAGAAAGCATAAATGTTTGTTAGTAAGCAACCAGAGGACCGACGGCTTAAGGTCCTCTCCGAGGGATTTGGTAATGAGGATGAATGCCTTACCAACGGGTACTAGCGCATCGACCTGGTTTCAAACCCGGGTCACCGGATTACGAGACCACTGCTCTACTGACTGAGCTATCGCACCACTGCCCCTGAAAAGTGAGCCCGTGGAATGTTTGCCCCTAACTCAAACTGCCTCCGGTGTACCTGGCTGTCATAACCCTTTTACACAATAATTTCAATACGTCTCCCAAATTCTATTTATCAAATATTAGCATTTGTTTTAGCAGGAAGGTTGAACAAAGTTTTAAATTCCTGGATTGATTCGATCAAAATGCATATCTTAAAGGCATCGTTTAACAATGTTGCCAGTTTTACGAATCTGAAATATATTTTATTTTTGTATTTATTTATGTTTAATCTTTTGATAGGGTAGCCCATTCACAAATAGGGCCGTGAATAAACATGATCATATTTACATAACAAAGAATAACGTTTATACAGCACAGTTAAAACAAAATAATACTCGTTTGCAAAATAACCATATATCATTAACCTAGTTCAACGGTATTGTTAATAGGAAAATATTGATTAAGTCGTAATTATGTGAATTACAAAACATGCACGTAGTGTATGTTCGGCTGAGCCATTCACAAATCACATCTTTATGTAAACAATCACTTAAATGAATTGACAGAGGAAGCCATTTCCATCGAATTATCTAGCTTATTCCATTCAAATATGGAAGAAACAATTGGGCTCCACTATAGATAACAATCAGTGTGAAATCTAGGCACACGTAAACATCCACTGTCTATTTGCCTTGTTTGATGCCCATGTACATCATTATGATTGTAAGAAGGTGCTAAGTTATGAACGCATTTATATATCATCATAACGCGACTTAATTCAAACCGTTTGTCTAGCGTCATCCATTTAAGACTTGTGAACAAATCAGCCGACGGTGTGTCATATGTCTTGTTCAATATTATTCTTGCGGCCCTCTTTTGAATTTTGTGCAGCCTATTTGTATGAGAATGAAATCTGTTCGACCATACAACAGAGCAGTAATCTAATCGTGGCAACACTAGACTGTTAAAAAGTAACTTTAAAGATGCATGTCCCTACGTGTTATCGGTGTCTGTGATATGGTGTAATAATAAAGGCCAACACAAATGTGCTTCAAAATTATCATGCGGTGCCTCAAAAAAGTAAATATGTTTGAGTGACCGTCATTTTTTAATCAAATAATTTATTTATAATCATAGATGTTGATAATTCCTAACGTAGCTCACTATTTCTGCAGTAAAGTGATAAACTTTCATTTATTTTCAGTGTACACCCGCCCCTACTAAAGTCCCAAAGCCCGACAGCCAACGAGATATACATTTGGCAGCTCAAAAGAGCTCTTGTAAGACTTTACATCCTACGTTTTTAATGATTTACTAGACCGACAGCCATCGGGACCGAAAGTCCAGGAAGACGGTCATCTTCGGTATTTTGAAGTCTTTTCTGTGGGTTTACTTGTGGGCGTACACAAATGTTACTTGTTTTATCACTATATTTGTTATAATTTATAAAGAAAACCGACAGTTTAAATAGTGTCATATTTCGTAGTCTTCTGTTTTGTTTCTCCCAACGACCAGATCAAACAGAGGATTTTTAGAACTCACGAAAGCACATTTAAAACCAAGTAGAGGTGGATCTGCCCCCGGTGCACAACCCGCAGCAGTTGTCGAACTTCTCAGCATATTTGCAGCTTTGGAAAAACAGCAAGGTAAATTATTTTTCCTTTTACTGCGGCTAGATTGATTCCCTTATTGATTCAATATATCAAAGTGCATACAAATAAAACTAATATTGCCATAGGAAGATAAAAACAACACGTTGTTAGTATCTGCCTGGGTTTTGAAGCCCCTACAAAATGCGCTTCAAAATGATCTTGAAGTGACTAAACACAGTAACAATCTTTGAGTGACCAGTTTAACAATAATCATTTTCCCCAATAGACTGTAGTGTTATAAAAGCCGTTAAGAAAAACGAATTCTGAAATGTCTAATTCAAATCATAGATATCTTGATAATCAGACGGGCGCTTGGCTTGTAAAAATGGGATACATGTATGACCTAAAGGTTTATATTTATGATTCCAGCATGAACTTAATCCAGGAATCTGTTTATAATATTAGGCAAAGTTACCCAATTCCATTAATGGGCAACATTTTAAACAAACATGACCCAAATTTATATACAGTCTCACACAACTTAAGAAAACCAAGCGCAGGCAAATACCTTGAAAACAGCGAACAACGCACAGTGAGTATAAAGCACTCAACGTTCGACGCGAATCAGTATTCGCAAAAGTCATTGGGAATATCTTTTGAAATTCAATTATCTTCCAAATCCATAAAGGTTCAGCAATTTAAAGAAAACTTCTCAATGGCAGACATACACAATGAAAAATATTCACAACATTATCTAATCAAAAATTATACATGCACGGCACTTTGACTTTTACCTATTACTATTGTACACACTGTCACGCATTAAACGATGAAGGTACTGTGCGTTATTTATTATTCGCTGTTTCCAAGTGATATGTCTATAATCGATTTTCTGTAGTTGTGTCTTACTCATATTAAAAGTTGAATTTAAATTCAAATCATCTCGTTTCATATGTTTTCATATTTGTATAGACGAATGGGCTAAAAATGAGGAGGTTCGGGTACAAGAGTATGCTTCGATTATCAAAGCCGCATACAATGGGGAACTAGAAGAAGTTCGACGGCATCTGCAAGAAAACAGAGAGGCAGTAAGTAGTGATGAGCTCAAATGTAATAATAAGTATACCATAATAAGCCATTATATACTTGAGAGTGTCATGTGTAAAGGATTAGTACAAAATGTGGTAATAGATAATTCCCATTCTACTTATTTTTAACTACTCTTGTTAGTTAAAGGAACATAAAAACAATGAACAAAAGCTCGAAACATGGAACTAGGTTGTACAAGATTAAAAACAAGAGCTAAAAACTAAAAACACTTTACTAAATGAGCTACTAAACCAAATAATCACCTGGATTGTACTACAATATCAACCATAATAACAACAAAACACAAGATTTGATAAGCCAAAATAATCTTCATAAGGATAGGATGTGGATCAAGAACAAGGGGCGGGGTGCGGATGGAGGTGATGTTGCCCTAAAGAAAAAACACCTAAATACAGAGAGTCATTTGCAAAATTAAACATACTTTATCCCCCCCCCCCCCCCCACTCCATCCCCCTCCAAACTGACAAAAGGTTCTTCAAAGCATCACTATCACTAACATTTTTCAAAGGAAGTGTGCAGAAATCATTTTCTTAGATCACATAAATGAAAAAGAAATACAAGGTATATTGTAGTGACACATCGCAGGCGATCTTCCCACATAAATCGTGTTAAAATGTCAAAATATGTAAATTAGAGGGAGAAAGGGAGAGATGGAAGGATAAAGGGGTGGGGAGGGGGCACAGAGAGAAAGAGAGACATATGGGGGGGGGGGCAGAGAGATACGTAAACAAAGAGGATGAGTGAACAAGATCGGAAAAGAGAGAGAGAGAGATAGAAAGGAAGACATATCCGAGTATATACTTCACAGATAAACAAATATAAAGAAAATGAAAGCAAATATAAGCCTAGTAACCTTGTACGAATTGTATTCTTTCTATTCATGAGATTTATGAGAGGACCCAAGCTGATAGGAATGCACTTCATGCAGCTTCTACCAATGGCCATCTTGAAATTGTTCAGCTTCTCGTCGAAGCAAACTTGACCATTAACGGAGAGGATGCAGCAGGTATCACACCGCTACGAATGGCAGTTGCTGGGTCAGTGACATCCTCAGATAGAATTACTGCTATCATTATCATCATTAGCAATAGTAGTAGAAGCAGGAGCAATACGAATAATGATAAGAATTGTAATACCAATAATGAGTTATTATAAAATCAATGACCATCATAGTAATAATGGAAATAACGATAATGATAATAATGCTGATTATAATTTTGATAATAATAACCAGGGCTCAAATTATTTTTTTGTCCACGGGGGCTCTTCCCCCCCCCCCAAAAAAAAAGAGCCCCCGTGAGCCTTCTCACGGGGGCTCTTTTAGTACTGACGGGGGCTCTTTTTTATACAAATATCCATTGAATTGGTACTAATGATACTCCTCAATTATTTGCTATTTCATCATTATCATTTCAATCAGCATTTTCCCTCTTACAAATTTACAAGCTACATAGCTGTTACTGGCCTGTGTATATATATACGCATACAACACTGATCTTTATGATGTCCTTAACGTGACATATCTTCTTTTCCCCTTGCAAACGAGAAAGAAAACAAGGTCATTAAAAGGGATTAAGCGACAAATAATGATTGTGATTCAAATTGATGCGAATATTTGTTTGAATAAGCACTGCTATTCACCCGAATCTTCTTTGTAAAAACAACTTTTACAAATCTCAGCCATGCTTACTGAGTTGAGACGTTCCATTCAATGTAAAATACTCATTAAAGAATACACTTCTCCTAAATCTGAAAGGGATCTTACAACACAGTGGCAGATTTGCATGGCTGAGATTTGTAAAAGTCGTTTTTACAAAGAAGATTCTGGTGAAAAACATTGCTTATTCAAAAAAATCCTTGCATCAATTTGAATCACAATGATTATTTGTCGCATGATCCTTTTATTAAATAACCTTGCTTTCTTTTTTTGTTTGCAGGGGGAGAAGAAGCTATGTCACGTTAAGAAATCATAAAGATCAGTTGTATTATGCGTATATATTATTATGATACCAGAACAAATGTTGATTATCAGAATGTCATTTTGGAATACCTCTCTACAAATACCACATTGTCTTTAGCTCGTATCAGTATTAGTATGATTCAATATAAAGCTATTATTCTTTATTTAATTCAGTATAATGCTTTTCCTCAAAAATAGTTTTGCTATTTTTTTTAGGGTTGAGACGCTGAGAAATGGTTTCAAATGTACATTACACAAACCCTGAACCATTGCAAAATGATGGTGGTTCTCTCTCTCTCTCTCTCTCTCTTTATTTTAATCATGCATTATCAACTACATATAAAGCAGCAACCAAAATCTTAGGGTTATCTGAGAAAAGGTGAAAGTAAGAGTTCAAAAGAAAGTCATGCTAAAACGGCGCTTCACTCCCCCCCCCCCCCCCCTGAAAAAATAAAATAGATTAGTAGTCCTCCTCTCCAGCATCCCCCCCCCGCTTTAATATCAAATTTTCACTTGGCAGCATAATGGGACCGGGGGTGGGAGGAGGGGGTTAAACCCCCTAACCCCCCCCCCCCCCCGTAGATCTGCCCATGTTACCATATCATTCCACGACATCTTGGTCTTCCTTTTCTTCTCAATAGGGACTTATAGATTTGCGTGGACGTGGACGTGTTACGTCCTTTTAAGGCACTGGCAGTCACATGTGACGTCCTTTTAAGCACTGGCACTGCCTTAAAAGGAGGTCACACGTTGCAGTCCACGTTCTCATCGTGCAAATCTAAAAGTCCCTAATATTGATTTACTGGTCGAGGTTCATTATTTGCTGGTCATTTAAAATCACCAGATTTCAGCGGGTTAACGCTTTCACAACGAAAAACTTCTCCATGACCATGTTTCTGCCCTTGCGTGATCGCCTCCAGCTCCAGCAGACATGGCGCGGCAGCGTGCACACGTACTGTTACTAACGGCGCAGTAGGCCTATAACCACTGCTGACGGCGGCATTGCACTGCGAGCTGAATCGGTAATAATAGGCCTACTCATGAAACGAGAAATCTTGCACGCTAATCTAAGTTCCATTTCATAGGTTTAAGGTTTGAAATTGAAACTCAATATTGTGTTAAAGTTATAACAGAAAAGATAATCTTTATTTTATAATTCCACGGGGGCGATTTTTAATTTTGCAATCGCCCCCGTGAGCAACCTGACGGGGGCGATTATGTAGCTCACGGGGGCGAATCGCCCACCGCCCCCGTGTATTTTGAGCGCTGATAATAACAATTCTACTGATACAAAAAACAATAGCAATGACAATTGCCTCACAATCCACTGAAATTTAACATTTACACATGCATAAATGTTCATTCGACCGGATTGCTTTCCATTATTCCATGTTTTCAAGATAAGGTATAAAAAAGGAAAAGATTCAAATAGGTTTTGATAGTGTATGAAATAGCATTACAAATATAGCGGATATTAAGTTGTGTTTCTTAACCCAACATATTTAACAATTGTATTAAAGCCCCACTGTACTACTTGTAGCTACTTGCTCCTCTGTATATCAAACAATGCCCAATCGGTGACCGTTGGTCCCCCATGATCCTCTTTGTTTATGTTAATTGAGAGCTGATTTGATGTGATAACCACATGTTAGTGACCTTGTAGGGTGGTATAATCCCTCATGTAGACTAGTACAGATGGGCTTTAAGTAAACCGTATGTTTTTCAATTATGCCATTGCAGCAATCATGTTGAAGTTACTAAGTATCTGCTCAGGCAGAAGGCAGAACCCAATATGGCAGACCACACCGGGTGGAGTCCACTGCATTCTGCTGCTCTCAATGGTCGTGCTGACATCATTATGTGCTTGAAGACATCAGGTGCCGACGTGAATAAACAGGCAAGTTGTTGTGTTTTTTGTTTTTGAAATATCATCAACTCTAATTTTCATTTATATTTCTGTTTTTATCACAATAGATGCATTTATCAAGGCGGCCATTAAGGTATATATAAAGGAGTACAACACAATTTTGATCTATCACCAAAAATAAAGGACTTTAGAGGAACCCAAACTTCTGGGACCATGGGAGGCCAGCTGCATTTCTCTGTTTCTGTTTAGCTTGTTGTAATTTTGTTTTGTTCTTGATATTGCTGTTTGTTCAGTTAATGACAATTATGATATTTCTTGTTCATGTAAATTAAGTTTCGTTACTTATTTTGTTATTTTCTTTCGACTATATATTCTTTTTATTCGACGGAAACTAAAACAAACAACAAACAAATAAACCGAGCACGGTGGTTACACATATTTACATCTTCCCTTGTAGTTGACTAAAAATGGAACAGCTTCAGAACATTTCGTTATTAAGTTGAATATACGTAGTGTTAGCTTCTACATCAACTTCCGGGAAACACTTAGAAAAATACTTATAATCGTAAAGCCTTTCACAATTAAATGCATCCGTATCCAAATAATTATAACAATATTAGTACGAGTGGTAGTGATAATAATAAAATACTGATACTACTACTACTATTTAATTCTCCTACTAAAAGTAATATTAATAATATTAATAATAACAATAGTTACAATAATAGCATATATAGTAAAACTGTATAGTTGCTCCACAAATTTAAGTAATAAACAACGATTGAGCAACGATCCTATATATTTGCAGGCAAAAACTGACAACTGTCTAAATTGCTCGGAAATAGTACCGAAAAAAACATGTCCCCTTTTCTTTAAATTCGAATATAATAGCATCATTATCATCACTATAATTATTATTGCCATTCATGTTATAATCATTATTATTATTGTCATTATGATCATTATCATTATTTTTTATTATTATCACCAATAGTGTTACTACTATTACAACTATTAGCATGTTTTCATTACATTTCTGCTACAGACCCAACGTGGCTACACTGCTCTCTTTCTTGCATGTTTAAATGGACACATTGACTGTGTGCAAGAACTAGTTGAAATCGAGGCAGGTACAAATGAGCTGGAAGCTGACAGATTTCGTTCTCAACTTGACGTGTTCGATGATGCTGGGTTTTCTGCACTCCATTGCGCCGCTTTAAAGGGACACGCTGAAATCACCAAAATACTGTTGCAAGGGGGCGCTTCACCAACAAAAAAGGTGAGCAAAAGACCATCGTCGCCCAATCTGCCAATCTGTGAGGCCTATCATATTGCAAGTCCCTGAACATGCATTTTAAAGTACAATCGTGAAATGATGAGGATACAGCTGCGAGACTGAGAGACAATTTGTTTCTCTCAGTAGGGCCACGACACTGACAGACCACTGGACAGGCAATCAATAATACCGGCATAATCGGTATGTCGGTCTCGTGGGCCATCGGATAACTTTTTTCTAAAAGTTCACTGGTCAGATTGTGTCCCATGGGCAGTGACAGTCAGTCTACTGGAATGTTCGGGGTTGATTAGTATTACGCAACAAGAAATACCCCCACAAATAATACTAAGCACATTTCAAAATAAATAAGTCACTATTATGTTACATATTAAAATAAAAATAACACGTACTTACAATGGAAGTTGAACATATCCAAATTGCTGTAGGGCATGCGTAGGAAACCTTTGTATTAAAGGCACTATTTTTATCCCATTGTGAGCTTATTTATTTAAAAGTAAGCCTATAAATGTCAATAACAATTGTAGTATTAGTAAGAACAATACGGAAAGAAGCTAAATAACTCACTTATTTTGTACAGTCGGTAAGTGGCCTGGTGCCTCTCACGCTAGCAGTTGGAGAGGGTCATCTGTCCTGTGTCAGAGAATTGTTGCCCTCCACAGACCGTGATGATGTACCAGAGGCAATTACTACAGCAGTAACAAGGTACAATCAACGATAATAAAACATCAATAATAACAGATTGACCAACAACTAGAACACACAAATCCCCCAAGGGAAAACATAAGACACAAGTTATCCCCCCCCCCAACAAAAAAACAAAAAAACAACAACAACATGAAAACCTAATAGAAACAATGCTTCAACGAGGAACATGTATCTTTATGAACAAAAATATTTTAAATATTAAACAACGCTGAATTTACCGACAGAGGGGAATTTATTTCGAGTAACTTGATTAAGAAAAAATTATATCAGGAAAAGTTTAGCTTATCGAATATTTAGTCATTAGGGATGGATTAAAATGTTTTGTTTAAAACAAAAGTTTGATATACTTTTTATTTTTCAATTTCAGGGGGCATAGCAATATTTTCAGGTATATCATGGTAACCACTGATGAAAATATGTGGAGTAGCCTACAGAACGCGGCTTGGAAAGGAGAATTGGAACTTATTCGTTCATTGATCGAAGATGGTTGTGATATTGACGAAGATGTAAGCCTATTTTGTTATTAAACAATGATGTCTTATGTTTCAATCGAATGAAGGTCCTAATAGTAAAATGTATATCTCTCGATCAATATTTGAGTTCTACTTATACTTTTCTACAATAAGACATTTATTGTATAAACAATTAATTACTTATTACATAACAAATCTCTCCTGTGCCACAGTGTATTCATCACGGGATACATGTACACAAAGCCTCCTTCAATGTTATTAACTGTTTCCAGTAAATGATTAATCTATACCAGTGTTCAAACTGTTGCCATGGAGCTAATCATTAAAAAGAAATCATCACAAAAAAGGGTCTGTGATCCATACTGTTATAATTTTTTTTAAACCCCTTTTCATGAAACGATTTTGACAATATGATTCATTTGTTATATATAAAGTGTATTTCTTCTCGGAACTGTAATGGTCATTAGATATTTTTCAATAAAGTGCAAGAAGATGTAAACTTCGTACATCAAGAACAAATCATATTTTCACACTAAATTCATAAAGAAAGTAAGACAAAATGGTCAAATGATATGGGCACAGTGTATTAATTGTTTTTACATGTATATATTTCAGGAGGGCGAACAAGGTTGCACACCACTGATGTTGGCTATTTGGCAAGGCCGCTTAGAATGCGCTAAAATATTAATTGAAGAAGGAAATGCAAATGTCAACCAGCCAGACAACAGTGGCTGCTTCCCTCTTCATCTCGCTATTGAGTTGTAAGTGCCCACTACCTTAAATGCTAGGTTTAAATTATGTTTCCGGCGGCAACGGCAGCCCCGTTCGCCCTTAACGTAGTGCACTGTGGGATGTTGGCCATTATCTCTCTGTATTCAAGATTTGTGTTTAGGACTTGCCAAGTTTTTGTGTTATGTACTGTCACGTTTGGTTGCGTTCACCCTGTTTTATTACGGCCTACCAGGTTTCTCATCCGCATCGTGACTGTTGTGGCAATTTGTTTGACAGATTAAAAATCTGGCCCGGCATTCACGGCAATCACGGCCTGTCACTTTTGCCAATTCCGCCCCCGCCCCCTGCGTTGTCTCACGTCCATCCCGTTTTGTTCACAGTGGCCTAAAACATGATTGCCGTGGTCGCCGGGAACAAGAAACGAAAATTTCACTGGATGGCGGTCATACTAGCATGCAATTAAGGCTTCTTCCAACCCTAAATTGTATTAGGCAAACTTGTTTGCGCTCCTGTTAACCTTTTAAAGCCGACTAATTTTCACGCATTATTATTAAATATAACGTTTAGTTCTGGTCATACGATTGCATTGCAAATAAACGGTCCGGAATCGATCTGAGCAAAATGAGCATGTGGCATATCAGTTTCGAAGTGTGATTGTACCGCAAGATTCTGGAATCATCAACATGATAATAAATTTGGTCCAGTATTGGTAGACGTAACATGCACTGTACACATACAGATGTATATGGGACGACACAAACATCTGGCATAAATAAAAATTGTCCTCATTTTTAAACTGTTACATGTCACATTTAGAATATGTAGGCATTTGAAGAGCCATGGTTTTCAGGATTGTAATTAAGTATTTTTTTAGGGGGAGGAGGAGAGGGAGTTTGAGGTATTTTATGTAATTTTTTTTACATTCTGTCATTATTTGTCATATCATTCGAATTGTATGAGATTGTTTTTGTATCATCAATAAAATGTTATTTAGTTTTAAATGGAAGCAAAATAAATAATATTCAAAACAAAATAGGTTTACCCCTAGACACAATTCGGATTTTTAAAACTGTTATTGGATAGAATAATATAACTTTAATATATGTTATTGTCACTTTCTCCATGACAAAATATTTTCTTTACAAGGCAAAACGAAGAAGCCATGAAAGTACTCTTGGAAAAAGGTGCTCAACCTGATGCTTTAAACAGCGAAGGAAAAGCAGCAATTCATGACGCTTGCTTCAAAGGAGATCTCAACGCGATCAAACTTCTGATAAATGCAGGATCTGATGTTGACATCAAAGTATGACTTTTCAAGGGCTTGTTTCACACATAGCGGACGCATGGGAGACGCACGGTCAGTGCGTTATCGTTCGCTAGGTGTGCGTCATCAAACACTCGTTTGTCGAGCGCGCCGGACCAACGCTAGACCAACGCTCTGCACTCGTCGTAATTTGTTGTGTGCGTAGGGATTTGTTTAGCATGCTCAAAAGTGTGCGCGGAGCTCGATGCATGAATATACATGCCAAAAGGACGTCAGACATGCGCGGAGCGCGCTAGACTAACGCCGGTCAAACGCGGAGCACACGCCCTGTATACACGCAGCGCGCTAGCAACACGCTATGCATTCGGTGTCAGCTCGCTAACTTCTCTCAAATCCTGACAAAAGTCGGGCTCACGACTTTTCCGATTTGAAATGCGCCGGCCGTACGTCGCCTATGTGTGACCGGGCCATAATATATCCAATCCAATCCAATCCAAAAGATATTTGATATACCGCCTTTTCCTTGCAGTTACAAAGCGCTGCACACACGCTCCACAATGTTTGGGCCACTTTAAAAATATATGCCGCGTTAAAGGCCCGGTCACACAGAGGGGACGCATGGGGGACACACGGCCAGCGCATTGGAAATTTGCAATTTGGGCAAGTGCGTTGTCGTTCGCTAGGCGTGCGTCATCGTTCGTTACTCGTTCGTCGAGCGCGCTGGACCCACGATATGCATTCGTCGTCATTCGCTGTGTGCGTCGGGATTTTTTGAGCATGCTCAAAAGTGTGCGCGGAGCTCGACGCATGAATGTACACGCCAAAGGCACGCCAGACATACGCAGGGCACGCTAGACCAGCGCCAGACATACGCGGAGCACACGCCCTATATACGCACAGCGCGCTAGCTACACGCTGTGCATTTTGCATCAGCTCGCTAGCTTTCCCAAAATCATGACAAAAGTTAGGCACACGGCCTTTCCCGATTTCCAATGCGCGGGCCGTGCGTCGGCCATGGTCCAGCGCGCTAGCAACACGCTGTGCATTGGTGGAAGTTGTTATCATGTGCGCTCTGTGTACGGTCTGTATTCGCACTGTATGCGCTCAGCGCGCTAGCAAGAAGCTATGCATTTGGTGTCTGCTTGCTGTAGCTTCGACAAAAGTTGGGCGCACGACAACGCACTGGCCAAAATTGCAAATTACCAATGCGCTGGCTGTGCGTTCCCATGCGTGCCATCTTTGTGACCCGGCCTTAAACCGCCACGGTATTATGTGTACGTCTAAATGAATGACGAATGTTTTCAGGCAACTGTGAGAAACAAAGGTCCTGAGCGTATTTATTGAACTATGTGTTATAATATACAGGATAGTGAAGCCTAATGTACTTCACGTAATGTACTTCACGTTATAATATACAAAAATGAGAAAAAAAATGAGACGGCTTAGCTACGTCATATCATTATAACTTTATTCGTCTGATACACATTTTCATACAAAAATAACAGGTGGTCCTATGAACATGATCGCAAAGACTTTTGAAAATTAATTCTCAATCTATTACAATTTGTTAACATCACAACATCACAATGTTACTAAAAATATTTGATTGAAATATATTATATACACGTGTTATGGTATTGACAATATTACTATTATTATTATTATTTATTTGTTTAGGCATCAAAAGAAGAAAGTACATGCCACACTCCTATCCAGTTTGCGGCTCTTGGGGGACACATCGAGTGTGTTAAACTTCTCTTTGATAAAGGCGCTCATATAGATTCACCTGGCCCAGTGATATGTTCGGCACTGTTGACAGCTGCGTCCAGGTCAGTAGACACACACAAACACACAAACACACCACATACGCACACATGATCATCCAACCCCACACACATGTGTGCGTTATGATAGCAGTATTAAAAAAAGAACTTCATCGACATTATGCTGTAAGAATTATGATATTTTCCACATTAAAACTTTAAACCTTTAGAAAATCTTACAACGTAATTAGTGGTTTATTTTATTCCGCCTTTAAAGTTTATTCAGAAAATGTATGAGTCTTATGAACAAGTAAATTCAAAGGCCTTTTAATAACAAGCATAATATTCCCGTATTGTTGTCAATAATGAATATGTACCACTTATATATCGCAATTCCTATACTAAGACATATCAGTGCACAATTTCCATAAATTACATATTTTTTAAAATACCTGTTTGTATCCTTAGTTTACATTTACACTCAACAACAAAAACAAGAGAACACTATTTATAGTTAATATTCTCATATAATAACAATAATATCCAAATAAACATGAAGCAATCCGATTGAGATGATATGCAATTCGAAACAATTCATGCACGAGTGAACCTGGCCATTTACAATTAATTAGTCTCTGAATAAAAAATAACTAAAATGGGGCATTTGGCCATTCAAATGTTGGCAAACAATGGGAATATCCTTTGGCTCAAAGAAGAGGCATCTTGACCGTGCTTGTCAAGACCATGCAGTCCTGAGACAACAGTTGACATCCATAGCTCAATTATCCACATTGTTTCTCATTCTTTGTTTTTACTGTTGAACAACAATGTCTAACAGACGAACGTGTTCATTAACACTTGTTCTTAATTAAACTTTTTGATTGATAAGTGAATATTCCCATCCAAGCGTGACAGTTTAACATTTGGTGTTAATTGACGTTGTTAGATTATTAGTCTTTACATTGGTGTAAATCGTATTATAATTAAAGTTTGTATGAACATATTAAAACGATAAGGAGTGTCTACTTTTGTTTTTGCCGTGTAGATATAGATAAACCAACGAAAATATATTCATACAATGTGCCTGCCCTACCTCAGTAACCTCTTTTGTCCCAGAAAAAACGATTCAATGTACAGGATCCAGGCCTACTTGAAAACTATGACTCATACAGCCGAATAGTAATTCCCCATAGGAACTCAGAGTTATTTGCTCTGGCTCCTAACGATTACGAGCCTGAGCAAATAACACTGAGTTCCCATAGGCGATCTTTTTATTCAGATGGTCCTATCTCAGCCAGTACTTAACATATTCAATTGGTTTTCGACATTTGGACATTATTTTTAATGCTCTTTCGGAAAATGGAAAAAAACAAATTGAGAAAATCTATAAAATAGATTTTGGATGACATAACAATTCACAACTCTATGCTCTATTTACTCACACGTATAAGAAGGCAATTATGTACTAGTTAGTCAAACCAAATTTCTGCTAATTTCATTAAATTATCAAATATAACCTTCGGTACAACCCCTTTTTCTTGATCAGATAACTTTCACACAAATAATATGCCCAATGAAAAATGATAATTCCCCCCAACATGACTAAAATATGTAAATTATGCTAATTTTCCTTCATTTGGCAATACCTATATCGACACGATGCGCTATTGCTGTAGCGCATACGCATATGCACTCACACACAAAAAAATGCTTAACCTCCCAATACCAAAGCCCTGATTTGTTACAATATGTTGACCAATCAGAGCTCGTCTGACTAAAATAGGGTGTAAAATTACACCCCTCCAATGACTATTACGTACACCCTTGCGTATTTCCGTGTTTTACTCCCTAAAAGTTGTAATAGGGGGCGCCCTATTTTTTCCATTTTCTTTTTACTCCTTAAGAACACCTTTTGTTTCTCTGTGTGTACTGTAATGCGTGACAAGTAATAGGCAATATTCGTAATGTAATCACATTTATAAATACATAAGTCTTTGTGAAAATCCTAATACATATTATTCCATTCACCTGATAAGAATAATAGTATTTCAAGAGTCAGAATCCAAATAGATACAAATACATTTCACTTTAGGTAGTATTCGTAACTGTTTCACGTTTCTGCGTTTATGTTTTTTTTATGTTTGGCATTTAGAAATCAAGTGGAGGTTATAAAATACCTCGTAGAAAAAGATGCCAACATTCACGTGACGGACGAGAAGAAAGACAGTGTTTTATTCTGGGCAGCATTGTACAACAACATCGATCTGCTGAATAAATGCTTGGAGGATGGCCAAATAGGCACTAACGCAAAAGTATGTTTTCAAAATTTTTATTTTTTGTATTTAAATATATATAATAGTGGGCTAAGACAAAAAATGATAACGAAGATGATTATAATGATGATGATGATGATAAAAATAATAGTGATAATAATAATACCGTTAAATATTTGTAATAACAATAATGATAATAACGGATTGAACCCGGCACCTATCGTATGAGAGTCAAACGGTTTCATCAATTTACCAAATGCAATATAGGCCTACACAAGAAAGGGAGCCGTGTCCGGGGAAGTTATGGTGATACTAAAAATATTAAAAAAATGATAATGTGGAGCAATATATTTCATATATCATTTTCTTTGTAAACAAAATAAAAATCTAGGCTCTTGCTTAGTTAATGAAAAAGATCGACAGGAAACTGACAGTTCAACACATTGCTTAACCCTAATAAGGCCGGGGGGGGGGAATTATGCCCCCCCCCCCCTCCACGATGTTTCCGATTGCTCGGGAACGATTGTTGAAAATCGGACCTACGGTTACAAGGTCACGTGACCTTTTGTCTTTGCATGTCAGCCCAAAAATCGCTCATTTTCGTGATTTGTGTACAAAACATATGGAAAAGTCATTTTTCCTAAAAACAGATTAAACATGGGTTATTGGGTCCTGTTTAAAGTTAAGGTGGTTGTTTACTATAATAACAATCTAGGCTCTTGCTTAGTTAATGAAAAAGATCGACAGGAAACTGACAGTTCCTCCCCTCCACGATTTTTCCGATTGCTCGGGAACGATTGTTGAAAATCGGACCTACGGTTACAAGGTCACGTGACCTTTTGTCTTTGCATGTCAGCTCGAAAATCGCTCATTTTCGTGATTTGTGTACAAAACATATGAAAAGTCATTTTTCCTAAAAACAGATTAAACATGGGTTATTGGGTACTGTTTAAAGTTTAGGTGGTTGTTTTGGGAGTCAAAATAGTTGAATTGTAGTAAGAAATGAAATAAAACAACAAAAACAATGAAATACATAAGTTAAAAAAACAACGAAATACATAAGAAATTATCAAAACAAGGGATAACATTAGGAATAAGCCTGCTCTTCCAATTTGTTTTGTCGTATTATTATTCAAAATGGTCTAATAAATATATGTAGTGAAAAAGAATGCTTAATAAATATGAATAATATATGATTTATTGGTAAAAATGTGATTTTTATGACTTTATTTGCATAAATTACCATAAATATGCAAATGAGTGAATTTTTCAAAAATTGAAATTATCATATTATTCTATACACTTCACTTGACATGCGTGCACATTTTCGCGGCAATCGGCCGCTTCGCGGCCGAGATCTTAAGGGGGGGGGGGCCATAATGGGCCCCCCGGCCGTACTAAGACCTCAAATAGCCCGGCCTTTTCAGGGTTAACCCAACAAACATAATTGCGGTCTAAGCTCCATTGATTGAATTCCGTTCATTATGCTGTTTCAGGGACGGGAGGCGGAAGCTATTTTTTTTAGAAGGTTCATAATTCTTTAACACTAATTTCCCATAACTGGGATATCATAATTCCCAAAATGGAATAGGGCTAACAATTCCAAACATTTGTTAGTAAACTCAGAAGGTTCATTCATCCTGATTTTCATAATTCCCAAAATGGAACAGGGTTCCTTATCCCAAGAGTTCCCAATTAGGAGGAATGATGAAGTGTTCTATTTAATTTTCGTAAACATGAAACCAATTTCATTTTCTGAATTGCAATTTTGTTTTTAGAATTATGAACCTTCGGAGTAACCAACACTCAGGAATGTGAACTTTAGATCAATGATCCTTCAGGATTGTGAATCTGTACAAAAACGAACTTGCGGAATTATAAATCTTCGGAAACATGAACCTTTAGAATTATGACTCTTTGGAAAACAACATGTTACTATATACGTTTTATTTTCCATTCTCTCAAAGAACTCCTCTGGCCAAACTGCACTGCATGTGGCAAGTGGATTCGGACACATCGAAGCCGTGAAACTTCTGGTACACAATCACGCGGAGATCGACACAAAAGATAAGGAAGAATGTACACCTTTGCAGAATGCGGCAGAATGGTATTTAAAGCTTTATTACTTTGATGTTTACTTTGATGTTGAGGCATACAGATAAACCCTTTTTGCCCTCCAGGTAATGATATATCTCTGATTTGGACTGTACTTAAGGGGTGGCTGTACCAATATTTCCCAAGGATGGATTTGAACTGCTTTACACCTGATGCACTGACTGCTTAGTCTGGTAAGGAACTCCAGTCATTGTAACTTCGCACAGAGAAGGAATTTCGAGGAAGCACAAATTTACACTTTGGCTTCTTTACTTTCATACTGTGGCCTCTAGTTCTGGATTCATGGAATATTTGAACCAATTTGTTGATATCCAGCCGGTCAATTTCTGTCATAATCTTAAAGATATGAATTTTCTCAGCTCTCTGTCTTCGGTAAATGAGTGTCTCTAACCCGAGGGCTTTCCAACTCTTTTGGTATTCTAGCGAAGAAAATGTGTGAGTTGACGGGTGGCTTTTTTCTGCACCATTTCCAGTACATTTTCTTTTTTATTGAACATGGGACACCAAACCGAGTTACAATATTCAAGAGTAGGCCGGATAATGGTCTTGTAGAGCATAATAATAATAATAATAATACTACTACTCAGTTTTTATATAGCGCTTATTACAATTGTAAGAGTTAAAAATAGACCCATTCCCTACTTTTATTTGTCACGATTACTATTTGTTTCTTTAGTCTCTTCTACTCCATACATATTCATTTCAGTTCATTTGCATATTATCCATTCATCTCCACCATTTATCTCCACCACATACCAACTCTTCAAGCTAGAACAGGTGGTATGTTCTCTTCTCATTTGCATATTTCCAGTTCTTACTTATCATTGGTTCTCTTCTCTTTTTCTTATGAATATTCAGTTTTATTCTTAAATTTTATTGTGCTAGATTTGAATATAATTTCTATGGAGCACATGTACAGCCTAGGTTAATAAAACTGATGCAGAGCTGGACTTGACTTATACTGTGTCAGACGTGTTATTTTTAGAGCTCTGTGGGTAAACGAAGGAGAGACTTTATAGGAGAGAAGACTAGTGAGTTAGGCAGTGTTTTGGAAGAATGGTGTGTTGATTGATTGTCAAGAGATTATTATATTAGTTTACACAATCACTAAGCGCTTTCAAACTTGGAGATCATTATCTCGGCTTTAACTGTGCTGCCATTACGGCGCTCTAGCATTTCAAAGATTTAATTCCTGCCAGGTACCCAATTGCATCATATGGGTTGAGCCATCTTTTTTCATTCATCCTTGAAAAGGATCTCTTTATAATACCTAACTTGATGTTGGCTTTTCTTGCTACATCTGCCACATGATCAGAGAATGATAGTGCAGAGTCAAAAGTTACTTCAAGGTTCTTCTCACAATCGGATACGGGTATATTGCTAACTAACATCCATCATCTGCTATGGTGTAGTCACATTTCGGGTTACTCCTCCCATTATGAGTGACCTTGCATTTCGAGACATTGAGTTGTAATTGCCATTTCTCAGCCCATCTCGAAACAACTTGAATATCATTTAGAAGGTTTTCAGCATCACTTCTGTTTTCCACAATTCCTGTTGTTACATTATCAGACAACTCGTCAATGAAAGAGAGAGAAATGACAGGCCCAATAACACTTCCTTGCGGAATTCCGCTGGATACTGGGCACGATGGTAATTGCTTTAATACCATTAACTGATACTCTCTGTGATCGTCCTGTCAAGTACCCCTCTATCCACTCATGGATATGTCCTGAAATACCATTGGCGTGTAGCTTTCAAAGGAGACGTTTGTGAGGGACAGTGTCGAATGCCTTCCTGTAATCTAAAAAGATGCAGTCGATACTATGGCCATTATCAATTGTTGCTGTCCATTCTTCAAGAACCTCACAAATTTGGGTAGCATAGTACCTGCCAAATCGAAATCCATGTTGATGATCGTCCAACAGTTTATTGTTCTATAAATGCTCGATCAGTGCTTTTCTCACAATTATCTCGATGATCTTGCACACTGTTGATGTATGGTCTGGTCGATAGTTTGTGGATCGTTTTTTCTAACTTTTTGAAAAGTGGCACCACAATAGCCTCTTTCCAGACATCTGGTATGCTTTCCTTCTACAAAAGCTTAGTGAAAATAATCTTGAAAGGCTCAGCCAATTCGTTGCGCAGTTCTTTCAGCACTCTAGAGTATATTCCGTCTGAACCTGCTGATTTGTTAATGTTAATACGAAATTGTACATCTTCAAGTGATTCGTGAGTTCCGCTTGGTGCTTTGGGAATGATTCCACGTCTTATTGTGTAAAGACACCTCCAAAAACAGATTAAAAGCATTTGCTTTTGCCTGGTCTGATTTTGCCCAATATCCATGAGCTTTCAGTAGGTCTGAAATGGCAGTAACTCTGAACATTAACTTTAACTTCATCAGCAATCTTGTTTTTAAAGTCAGATTTGGCTCTCTTGATATCAGAATTTGCCCCATTCCTGTTACTGACGTAAGTTGACCATTCAGCATCGCACCTGGTCTTTACATATATTGATATTTATCCCAATATTTTTGTTTTAAGTCTACTACTTGTTTACATCATTGGTTGAACCATTCAGGTTGTCTCTTTGGCCATTTTGTTCTTCACTGGAACATAAGACTCAATGCAACCGTGAACAGTCTTTTCAAAGAAATTCCAAGCCTCCAGTCATGTAAGATGGTGAAGTTATTTTTCCAATCAATGTGGTTTAATTATTCCCTCATGTTTTCATAGTCCGCATGGTAATAAATTATGACTTCGGATTCTTTCTCCTTCTCCTCTGTCCCAATCAAGACATGCATGTTTAGTTCACTGGAACATAAGACTCAATACAACCGTGGACAGTCTTTTCAAAGAAATTCCAAGCCTCCAGTCCTGTAAGATGGTGAAGTTATTTTTCCAATCAATGTGGTTTAACTATTCCCTCATGTTTTCATAGTCCGCATGGTAATAAATTATGACTTCGGATTCTTCCTCCTTCTCCTCTGTCCCAATCAAGACATGCATGTTTAGTGCATATTTAGTGCATGTTTAGTGTAAATTACAATCATTATTTGTGACGTATTTACATTTTGTATTGACACTTAATATTTAAAGCTATTATAGTATACACAAAATATAAGCTAGCACAGTTTTTCCCTTTGGAAGACAAATACACTGCGCCTAAGAATAATCTATTTAAGAATGAACACAAAGTCATTGATGAAAGAAACTGACATACATTTTTACCATCAAATTCAAATGATGATTAGAACAAAACATATCAGTTTATATTGGCTGTCATGACAGAGTTGTGTACAGTTTAATCTCTTGAAACAGTTTGCCTTTCAAATTACATTTAAATTCTTCTACAGACACGAAACATGTTAATCATATTATGGGAACGTTCCGGAACTTAGCAGTTTATG
The DNA here is from genome assembly GCA_035222895.1 of Strongylocentrotus droebachiensis. Taxonomy (NCBI): domain Eukaryota; kingdom Metazoa; phylum Echinodermata; class Echinoidea; order Camarodonta; family Strongylocentrotidae; genus Strongylocentrotus; species Strongylocentrotus droebachiensis. Next base: position 129,649 of record JAVYIG010004671.1, on the reverse strand, counting down.
GGTAGATGAGCGAATATATCTCATTGCATTGTAAATGCCTATCAGCTTATATAGTTATAATTGGGCTAGACTATTTATCGTGTTGAAAACGGAGTCCATTACCAACACCAAGTCTTCTTAGCACAAGATAGGAATGTATATATTGAAGAAAATGCACGCTTTCCTTCTCACTATAACTACGTTTATGTGTTTAGTGTGGAGAGAAGAAAAAAAAAATGTTTAAATATCATTATCACTATTATTTCAATTCAGTAACCGTGCCGATGTTGTCAAATATCTACTGGAAAATGGAGCAGACATACAAACTAAAGACTGCGATGGACAAAGTCCATTGCACCGTGCTGCATCATTGGGAAGTATAGATTCAGTGAAAATGTTGGTGGAGAGAGGAGCAGACGTCGTTGCCAAGGTATGACTGATAACTGTTAACTCTTTATATTTTTCACAAATATTTGTTTCCTGCCCCCTCGTAACTATAATGGGATAGATATCCTGGAGGCTTCGTAATTTTTGAACTGTTTCTAGTAAAATGTTAAGCAATTTCGGTTTGAAAGAAGGTTTCCATGTAGCTAAATAAAACCGGGGATGGGTAATTTTGCAAACCCATAATGATACAAAGAACAACCCTTCCGCCAATTTGTGCATGAACCACCATCCCACGATAAATCCAATATAGCCAAATGTTATTTCATTAAACCGTTTCATTGATTTAATTTTATGTTTGATAGGCAATATTTGTCTTTCAAACGCATGCCTGGCCAAGTAAGTTGAAAAGAATCCATGTGGATGACAGTGATTAATCGTTCGTGTAATTGATTTATTCATGAACATTCACTATTAGCCATCTTTGCTCAAGCCTCCTCTCCTTTTTGTTTGGGAGATGGGGGTGGGGTACATTTAAAACGTCAATACGAAAACCCTCAAACCCTAGCCCCCAAACGGACCGTTCCTCAATACAAAAATGATAATAATGATCACCCAAACCGATTAAGTTTTCCTTTTTAAAGTACAAAGTTATAAACATTGTTTAAAATCTATAGGCAGAAGATGGGGCTACGCCTCTCCACTTAGCCGTGGCAGAATTCACCGGGGATCGCGATTTTGATTTTCTGTTGGATTTAGGAACGCAATATCTACATGGACCCCGAGAAAAAAGGTACTTTATCTTAATAATCTTATTCTATCAGATTTGTTTGTTATTATCCGTAGTACAGATTGTCTATTTTAACGCTACTAAAATTTACTTACATAAATATATTTGTGTTCTTGGTAAATAACTAAATATAGTAATTTCATGAATTTTATATTATTAAACTGGCTGATAATATTGAATAAGATTATCAGATGTTTCTTGATTTTCTTTCTTCTTTAATGTCTACATACATTCTAATATTGGAGGTCGGGAAGCCAGATTCCTTGTCCCCCAAATCAGAATAATTCGTTAAAATTCAGAATATCATACGTAAAATAAGTTATTATGTAATATTGACTCATATTCTTGGAATTTGGCGTCGCTGTAATATACACATTCGTGTTAGGTACATCTAAAATGAATAAAACCTAATGAGCGTGTAACCGTATTCAAACAGACAAACAGGTACATGTTTATTTAAGGTTCACATGTTTAACAAAAAAAATGATGGCACTATGGCGATTGATTTTCTTGCCATGATTAACACAAGATGTTAGCTAAACAGGTCATTTCATGATCGTGTGGAACAGTAAAGTCTATCGATAGATATGTTAAATGTGAGCGCCATACTCACTTCCACTGCTGGGTCCTTAACCAAAAATACGGGAAAAAACAAGAAGTATACGATTGAGAAAATGCAAAACTGACATGACTCTACTGTAGTGGTACGCTAATTTAGGCAAAACATTGACCTAAGGGGGTAGGGGCGCTATAGCAATAGAGGAGTTGGGTTAATTTGATCATTTGTAGGGTTATTAGTTTGACATTGCTTATCTAAAGTTGAACATAATTAATTATGTTACCGATAGCATGCCAGGAACTGGTAAACAACTCCTGGACTTGAATTTCTGTATTAGATGTTCAGGTGTGTATTTCCGAAAAACGAGTTAGACCAATAGACAATGTTCTCCCCGTGATCTAACATTATTGCGGGTCTGTAGGCTCCTCCTAATTTGTCTGGTATGCGGTCAGAACCACTCTATTTATTGTGCTTTGTCATTGGTTATATTTAATTGAATGTATAACTCTTTTCTTGATTGGCAATTTAAACAAATCCCGAGGTCAGGTGGCTTACGGGTAATTTGCTATAATTATCCTATCTTGTAATGGGTTGTCTTTGTATTAAGGGCCCTCCCGATTCGCTAGTAATATCATGTCACATTAAAGCCTTGCCTGGTGCTCGAATCTTTAAAACTACGTTTCTGTATTATAATGCGCTGCTGAGTTTCCTCGATCTTTGGGGCCGCCCAGCCTAAGACAGAATATTTAAAATATAATGCCATACCATACATAATCATCGTTTAAACTATTGGAGCTCCTGCTGAATTTGTAGCGACGTTATGCATAATAAAGTGGACTTCAACTGTATTTCTGAGCATGTTTCGTATTCTATTTCGTATTTTGTTTCCGACCCATTACACTATTAATCCTAATGGTAACTTCCATGAGGAAATAGCCAGCAAGTATGCTGCATACTTTGGAGAGATTGTTTTCCTGCAAGATGATCAAATATGATAAATTTCAACGTTTCATTTTTAAGTGACTCACAATTTTGAATAGCATTATTAGATAATCGTTGTTGGTTTCATTTGTTTAAGGAACAACGCTAAATGTGTAGAGTATCTTCTGGACAACAGAGCCGATATCAACGCAACTGATACCATCGGGTACACGCCTCTTATATTTGCTGCCGCTAAATCGGTGTATGACTGTGCAGAAATCCTCATTTCAAGAGGTGCAGATATTGACGCAAAGGTACGTTAAGTAGTAGGTCCAGGGTTTCGTCAGCCGCAGATGGAGCGTCATGCAAAGGCATAGAGTACCGAAGTGCCAACGTATTATTCGCTCGTCGTCCAGGTTACTGGTCCTAAATAACAAAGACTGCTCAAGTGGTTCATCACGGAATCATTAAAGCTACGGGCTAGAGCAGGGCGAATTCACGACATTTTGTGGCTGGTGTGTATGCCACTCCATTGTCATGATTGTTTAGCACAAAATTGTTCGGAAAGCAACCTTGACAATAATGAAGACACACGTTGGCACTCTATTATTGCATGAACAGACAAACAGACTGAAGTATATAATTTTACAAACATTTTCATTCCAAAAAGAGTTAAAATTTGAGTTTTCGAGTAAATTACCTTTTTAAAAAATTAACACTCTTCCTTCAGCCACATTTATTATTTTTATTTTGAAATATCTATGTTAGAAGTGACACCCTAGCCAAATAAAATGTTATAAAAACAATCTATCTTGTATTTCTGAATTTCAATGAATTAATGAGTTTTACACATTTATAATGTTCATGAATTTAGCTCTTTTGGAATTAAATTGCACTAGCGCCTTGTGAAATCAAATTGTGAGATGTTGATCATGTTCTATCCTTTCATTTTTGTGTAGTTATGTTTACATTTTTATTCTCAGAATTTCACTGACACTAATGAAAAAGAGAAAAAACAACACTAATTGCCGTAAAGGTGTTTAAACTGGAGGTGTGTCGTCATGTGCGACCATCAACTTAAGGTGCTGGTTTAAAGCGCATATTTAAAAGTATTTAAATAAATCTCTAGCATATTAAATGTAAAATTAATGAAGTAGAAAGCCGGTGTATATTGTGTGTGTGTGCTTGCTGGATCAAATGGCGTTTTTCTACGCTACGCTCTGATTGGTCAATTGTATTTAACTCCTTTAGGAATACATCTGATCTGGCTTTAATAGTACCTTTTGGAATGAACATTAGAACGTGGCTATAACTTTTCACTCTCCGAAAGGAATTTTTGAATGTGATATAGTGCATTGTATTAACATGTTTATTTTTTAATTAATTTTTTTAATACAGAAACATAGGGAAATTTGATTTAAACAAGGGAATTAGGGGCCTCTTGGCACCAAGCTCTTCACACTCAAACATACACATTCACATGAACACACACAAACACACACACGCGCGCAAACGCACATACAAAATTGCAGGTGTATATATGTTTAGATATATAGTGCTATAAGCGAGCAAGCTATGCTTTCTGCTATTAAATCATAATTTAGCATTCTGACAAATTTCAGGGTCTTGTTAATTTTTAGTAATAACGATTAAATCGTGAACATACCCATCTTTGCCATGCAGACATCTCGGGAATCTACAGCCCTACACATAGCAGCTAGAGGTGGCCATTTTGAGATACTTCGTCTCATTCTCAGCCAGAACAGGTGACAATACAAATTCTAAAATACCTCCTTACACCCTCAATATACTATATTTACCAATTTATCAGAGTAGCATACATCCTGATATAGTTGTTGATATGTTATGTGCCCTAATGAGAATTACCTACTTTAGATTTGTCTCCATTACGTCATTTGAAAGACAAATAATAACTTTCATGCAGATAATTAATGTTTAACTAGGGAATACGTACTGCATGCTCAATATGATATTTGGGTAATGAACACGACGTGTCGATTTCACCATTTGTCTCATTGTGACTTTACCGAGTGCAGTCCATACAACTAATACACGAGCCACAAAACGTGAACATTTTGTTTTCATAGAAGAACATTACAGCACTTCATCTTCGCATGAAAATAAAGTCACATTGACGTGCGTACTATGTCATAATCATTGTGCTTTTACTGTATGAAGCACGATCACGGTTAATTCTCCAGTTACATTGCCAACATTATAAAATTCACTTTATAAAGCGAATCGATTACCAATTGTTTTGAATTCTATTTATATATTTAATTTAACAATTTTAGCCATAGTGATCGGCAGTCAAGTGCCCGTTTAGAAGCCATCAACCTGAATAAGTGGACACCGCTTCAAGAAGCAATACACAATGGCAACGTGGAATGCGTGAGTCTGTTCTGCGACCATGGAGCAAATTTGGAAACCACATCAATCAGTGGAAAAACGCCGCTATACAGAGCCGTGGAAGTGTAAGATAACTGACCATTATAACGTTAGGCCTCACACAATTCGTATTTATGCTTCAAAAGAAGAAATATGCGAGGCAAGTTATATTCATGTTATATTCAGCTCGTACTTTATATTAACCTTTATATCAAAGATAAGATTCGTCCGCATCGCAACATTATTCTTTCTGCCTATAACCAGTGCCTTTTGTTGCATGTATTTTTAAATTAATGTTTCCCAGGAACCGACTAAATTTGGATATTGATATCGGCTATTTCTTTCAATGATACATTTTGTGCTTGTTTCTTCTTTTTTGATGTAGGAAATCTGAATCAATCGTGGAACTTTTACTAGAAAAAGGTGCGACCAACATTAACGAAGGTGCAACATATTATGAGAACGAAACCCCTCTACATTTGGCTGTCAAAAATGGATGCACAGATATCGTAAAAGTATTGGTCGAACATGGAGCCTATCTGGATTCCAGGCTAGTAAGTTATGGTTAACAGAAATGTTTAGTCCCTCGGTGGTATTATAGGCACAATGATATCTTTAGTGTTAATGAAACGATGACATTTGTCAGAACATATCACAACTTTAAGTGAATAACATAGCCCTAATTCATGACTTGCGGTGTGTAATGTTTATAAAATGCATTCCCCATTGCCAAAGTATCGGGTTCAGTTTACCAGACACTTTCTAGAAAAAAAAATTATACTGCAAATCTTCGAAAACTCAAATGGCACTATATAACAATAATGACAATTCTTTAATAGTATGAAGGCTAGCGATCGACACATCGTAATTTCCTTATTTTATGCGTATTTTTTTTACATTTTGTAGGAGTAAAGGAATTACTCCATTTTAGTGGACCATCTTTGAAGAAGAACAGGAATTTGCAATCAATCTACCCTAACTTACGTGAATTTAGGGGCATTTCCCCACGAAAGGTCCGGTAACCCGACAACGTGAAGTCCCAATGGAACGCAGTAGGCCGGCTTGCAACGAACACTCACGTATCACGTATCACGTTCACGTTCACGTATTGCGCCCTTTCGTGAAACAGGTCACCCAAATTTACAAAGTGTTGGGTTAGGTGACCCAGCAATTTGTTGGCCAAGCGCAAGCACCAACGTAACGTTTAAGTTCAGCGCAATTTCAGTTGATTTTGACCGTTAACATAAGTTTACTTAAAATATAAAATCTTCTTCAGTATTTTGAAAACGTGTATATATTTAAAAACATTTAAAAATGCAAGTGCGTTTTCCCATTTCTCACGTTCCGATTTGGTAGAAGGTCATTTTGGCCATTTCAAATGAAAAGAATTGTTCTTGAAATACCTTCATATTCCAAAGGGATGAATGAATAGTTATCTTGTCTCCATGTGTCAAGTACCTTAGTACATTGTACACGTTAATCTGTGAACGTTTCATAATATTTCATTTTCAGGAAAATTGATTTTATACCAACAATTCCCAAAACACCACCACAATCGACTATTATCCTTAAAGGGATCGTTTAACAATATAATCTGAGATGCACGGCCCTACGCGTTTTCAGAGTCTGTGATATATAGTTGGAATATTTCGGTTTACCCCAATTTATGGAATTATTTTAAAAATAATTTAAAAATAATAGATCTAGATAATAGTAAACATTCTCAGATTTTATTGAATAATAATTTGACAATGTGTGTTTTGCGTGACTGCTAAAGCATGTGTATGCTACTATGATTATCAACTAGAGGACCTACGCCCTTAAGTCATAAATGACAGTAATGAGGATTAATGCCCCCCAAAAGGGCACTAATATAGCACATCGACACGGTTTTGATCCTGGGCCTCACAGTTACGAGGCCATTGCTTTGTCACTGAACTATGACTGTACGCAGCGGGGGCTAGGGTAGGGGACAGTTTCCATAAATAATTAAAAAGCAGAAAATGCAATACATTTTCAATAATATATTGCATTTTACCCCGGTCCCCAACATAAACAAATCCTCTGTGTGGCCATGCCTTGAGCAATAATGCATGGCCGCCAAATTCATAAACAGATGTACGTATTTTGTATACGTAAATGCTAGAAAACCACTGTAATGGCACGATAAGGGTGAACACTAATTTGCCATAGGGTTTCTTTAAGATAGCTTATTTTAATTTTAAAATATCATCTCCGCCGCAGAACTCGATATCTTTTCTATGTATGAAACAATATACATTTTTAAGCTTTGATCACTTATGTGCATTTACGTTCTGTTGACTCAAACAATAAGAACTGTTGTGTCCAAAATAATACTTAATAAAATCATGCATCTCTAATTTCCTTAAAGAAAACAAGCGACTACAACATTTTTCACCTCGCATCTGAAAAAGGGCAACACGAGTGCTTACAATTTCTTTTAGATTTCGTCCTTGGAGGGAAGGGAGGTGACAGGTAATTATTTATATTTCTTGTTAACAATTGCATGTTTGTATATGTTTGTAAAACAAACAAACGATGAAGAAGAAACAAAAACAGTAAGGAAAACACAATTAGTAAGTTTATTTTAAATCTTAACAAATAAATTTGTTATGCTATGTTATTATATAGTTCTAAGGCAGTAAGCCTAATAATCATACCAAAATAAACTAACATGCATAAAATGTATATCCGGATATTACTCTAACTTAGATAATGAATTGAGTTTGATTTTATATACGACGGTTACAACAACTTTGAAAATTACCAACGGCGATTTCAATTAACTCGTGTGTTACCTAGTGAAAAGTGACAACATGTGAATTGGTTAGCTAATTATAATTTGTTATGTTCTAAATTCGTACAGTGATGAAAACGAAGGAGATGGGCTCCACTCGCTAATTAATTCCACTCTGAAAACTGGCCTGACACCTCTTCATTGCGCAATACTCGGAGGACAATTGGCCTGTGTTAAGATTCTGTGTGAATATGGAGCAGATATGGAGGCCCAGTCATTGAGTGGAAAAACGCCGTTGCAACGGGCTACTGAAAAGTGGAGTATTATTATCATAACAATCATTTTGCTTTCCCGCCTATTCTTTCTATCAAAACAATATAAAACTCGTTGCCCAGAAACATTCATTTCCCAATAGTTTCGTAAATGACGATGACTTATTATTGGAATTTACGTAAATGTATAAGCAATGATTCTTTCCGTGAAACACTAATATTTAAAAAAAAGGATACATACATTGTTCTGAACTGCAGAATTCGATTCTGAATATCGAAACCTTCCCGAAACGTAAATTCGAGTACAAGTATGTATACTTTCTCACACATGGATACATATATATGTCTATAAATACATTTTTAGTCAAAAAAGAGAAATTTAAAGTGAAAGAGAGAGAAAGAGAGGGAGAGAGAGAGAGGGGGGGGGTGAGAGGTTAAGACCACATCATCCTATGTGAGAGATATATAAATATAAATATATCGATATTTTATTTCGACAATAAAGAACGTAGGATCTAGGACAATAACCCCCTACAATCACCCCGGCCGATTATCAGCGGTACAATTACACCCCGAAGACAATTACAACCGTAGGCAAATTATCCTCCAAGGACACCTCCCCCCCCCCCCCCCACCCCACATCCCCTAAAAATTAATTCATTGGACAATCACCCCGAGGAAAATTACTCACGATTTTGTTTTTTCCTTTATTAAAACTAACGTTATTACTAGGGTGTACTTCCCCCTTCGATGTACCAGGGGGGGGGGGGGGGGGAGGCAAATTTTTCCAAGGGGGGTAATTGTGCTAGGGGTTACTTTTTCCGGGGGGTTGTTGCCCTCGATGGGTGGTTTGAAGGGGGTTATTGTTCTTGCAGGGGTTTTTTTTTTTTTTTTGGGGGGGGGGGGGGGTTAGTTTTCAGGCGGGTAATCTTCCGGGGGCGATTGTCAAGGGGATAATTGTTCTGATACAAAGAACTTAAAAATAGTCTTCAAGATAATGGTCGTTCTGTTTTCAATTCTTTACTAATTTGGTCATATTAAGATCTGTCATCGAGAATTTCTAAAATGACGAAATCTTAGTAGAATCGATAATATATATATAGGCCTATATAAACATAAACATGTATGTATTAAATGTGCGTCATATGACCTTACCAGAGTGACTTGATATCTACCTATATCAACAGAAAACACGTTGATATAATGAAATATCTTTTGGAGCAACATGCTGATGTTAACAAACCCAACAAAACCGGTGTGACAGCGCTTCATATAGCTGCATCTAACGGTTTCGCAGAACCCCTTGGTACTCTTTTAGAATTTGATGCAGATGTCAATAAACAGGTAAATCATTTTTCTGTAGTATGTTCTATTTTTATTTTCACCTTTAGACTACTTGCATGTCCAATGTAACAATACAAATATCAGAGTCAGACTGACCTTTCATTTACTTTGTACAAATCGACTATGTTCAAACTAAAATGTGGAATAATGTAAAATCAGCAATATTATTTTTCAAAGAAAGAACATAAAAAAAGAAAGATTATACAAAACTCTACGGGCAATTTCAAATATTTAGATCCGTGTTCTGTTTAGTATTCAGAACATGTAGAAGATTAACATATTACAAACCCTGTGAGACATTGTTGAATACTTGTCTATACTTGACATGATTGTGTAGCCAGTGGTAAAAAAACGTCTTGATATACATGCTTTGTATTCATAGTCTAAGGGAGGTTGGACTCCGCTGCACATGTCTATCAAGGCAAGACATGGAGAGATCTCCAGTATTTTGATAGCGTACGGATCCAACATTCATGCAGAAATTGAGAACGGAAATACCCCAATTCATATAGCGGCCGAATGGTAAGACCACAATTTGAATTAATTCATTTATTCAGTCAGTCAATTATACTTTATTGTCAATATCAATATTTTATTTTTGTTTGTATGTATAAATGAAACAAACGAACAAGAAACGCTTGAATAAGTTTATTCGAGAAGGCGTGGGGGATCATCCCTCCGTCAACCTATTAATAATTAATAATACATGAAAGTCTTAATTATCATCATTCCATCCTAAAATACTGCCTGTTCAAATGAGTAGAAAACGCGTTTGTGTGATGTTCCCATTTCGATATATGGGGATTTTACACTAACATATGGAAAGGAGGAGAGCTAGAGAGAGAGAGAAAGAGAGAAAGAGGAAAAAGAAGAAGTATTAATAGTAGCAGTAGAATACAAATAAGAAGGGTAATAACAAGATGAAGAAGAAGAAAATTTCATTGTCGCAACATAGGGGTGTTAGATCCTGACGATTGAAACATATTCCAGTATTTTGATAAGCCATTTCAAAAAAAATGTTAACTGACGAGATCTTTGTCTTAAATAACGCCTTATTTACATCAGATAATGCAAACATGCACATTGTTATTGATAAGCGGTTTAATGTGAATTTAGTAATATTTTTGTTGATGTTTCATATTTCAAAAGGAATTTGCCAGAAATACTACAATATCTCATTGAAAATGGCGTCTCTGTAGACTCGACAAACAAAATGGGATACACGGCTCTCCTTTGGGCCAGCTCAAAAGGGCATCCGGGATGCATCGACTTTCTTTTGCAAAATGGAGCAGAAGTCAACAAACAAGTGGGATTTCTTTTTATTCTTTATTTGACTCATCTTCACACCCTACAGTGCGGAGCTTTAATTGCTGATGATTATCATTGTTTACATTAGTATTGGCCATGAACGCGAAAACATTGCATACAAACTTAATATCACTCAATCTTAGTCAAGCATCATGAACATGGCCAAAATTAATACTAATTTTCGATGAGTGTATATTAAATACATATAGAGATATGTATATAAATATATTTATATGCGAATTTAAGTCCTATTGTTGGCATGTAATTAGGGAAAAATAATAAAGAAGAGAACCACAACTATATTTATTTCTTCAAAAATTTGAGACGTTGGGTACGTCGAACATTCGTGATATAATACAAACTTCGCTAGAATCTAAACAATCCAACCCAAATCAAATGAAACTTAGTTTAAGTTTCAAGTTCTGCTCTAATTAATAGGCCTCGGCTTAAACCGTAATGACAATTTGTATTCAAGTGCTTTTAAATACTGTGTGTTTATTATATTTACGTTTGTATCATTCGAGTACGATTATAATACAGTCAACAATTTACTAGTGATCTCCTCTCTGTAAATGACACCTATCTATATAGTTTTCATGTAATTTATTTCCATCAGGATAAGGCATGTGTGTTGTATAACGTATCTAGAAAGGACATCTGTCTACAGTGTCATTTTCTCTGGGTTCTTTTGTGGCCGCATTTCAGAAAAGTTTGCTATTGCATGCACCTTCGAAAGCGGCAAGATGTAATTTGAATTTTATTGCATTCCGTGGTTCTATTCTCTCGCTAGTCAAACCATAATTCGACCCCGCTGCTTTTAGCGGCAGAGTACGGCCACCAATCCTGTGTTGAGATGCTGATAGCGCATGGAGCGGATCCCACGAAGAGGGATAATGACGGGAATTCACTCGTTCACGTTGCATCATTATGGTAAGCACAGGATTAATTTGTCATTTTTGTTGCCATTACCTAAATGAAAGTCCACACTGACATCAATGTCCTCGGCTTCAATAAAAGCAATACACTATAAATACATAGTATCCTGTACTAGTAACTTCCGTAATTACTGATTACTAATTACTAGCTTCCCGATTAATAATTGCTCTAATCCTAGCTGCTGAAGTAGTAGTTGCTCAAGTTCTAGTTTATAAAGTACTAGTTACTCAATGCGTAGTTGACATCTCTAATTGCTCCACTCGTAGTTCCTCAAGTCTGTATTTCTAATTTCAAAACAGAATTTTCAAAGGCCTAGTTGTTCAAATAGTGGTTTCTCAAGTTCTATTTGGTCACAGTGGCGTACGCAGAATTTATTCAAGGGGGGGGGGGGTTTCAAATCGGGCCCAAAATTTCGCAACGACTCAGCCAGCCGCTGAATAAGCGGGGGGGGGGGGGGGGGGGATAAGCGTACACTTTTTTTTTTTTAGAGTCTCAAAAAAATCGCAACGACTCAGCCAGCCGCTGAATAAGCGGGGGGGGGGGAGGGGGGGGGGAGGGGGGAGGGGGAGGGGGGGGGGGGGGGGGTTGGTAAGCGTTCACTTTTTTTTTTTTTTGGTCTCGAATTTTGGAAATTTGACATTTTTTCCAGTTGAGGGGGGGGGGGGGGGGGTAAGGTCCCTTTTTAAGGTCAACCATTGGCAATTATTTTAAATTTATTAAAAAAAAAAAAAAAAAAAAAAAAAAATCTAAAGGGGGGGGGGGGGCGTTTTCCAAAATAACATACATAAAACATACACATTAAAAAAACTCGAGGGGGGGGGGTTTAACCCCAAAACCACCCCCCCTGCGTACGCGCCTGTTTGGTCAAGTACTAGCTGCTCAAGTAGTGGATTATTAAACTATAACTTAGTCAATTTCATGTCACTCGGTAGTAATAGCTCGAGTAGTAGTCGCTCAATGGCTAGTTGACTCCTTCAATTGCGCCAGCCGTAGTTCTCAACATTTTAGATTTTAATCTAGTAGTAGCCAAGTCCTTGTTGTTGAAGTATTTGTTTCTAAAGTCCCTTTTTTCCGTAAGCCGTAGTTTTTTATTATTAAAGTATCAATTATTAACGGCTAAAGTCATATATTAAACAGTTATAGTTTGTCAAGTCATATCAGTTACTTAAGTGATTCAAATCATCATACATTTTCCTTTCTCTATAGTGGCAGATTAGACACGTTAGAATACGTAATTGGTCTTGAAGGAATGTCAGAACTCATCTCATCAAAGAACAACGCAGGGCATATTCCTCTGCATGGCGCTGCAGGAAAAGGCAACGTGGATTGCGTTGAACTTTTGCTCGCTATAGGAGTGAGTCAAGAGGAGGAAGAAGAGGTAAATATAAAGCTTTAATTTAACCAAAACCCAATCCAGAGGGTATTGTTTGCTGTAGAAACCATTGGCGGTAAATATAGAAACAACGTTAAACCCATATGTAAAAATTGCAATGGGCATCCAACATTGTCCCGAATGTGTGATGTACGGTAATTTTAATACACCGTGACGTCACCGTCATCGCAAGTGTTTTATCGCCGTCATTTCACTTTGTGAGTGGGTTCTCGAATGAGAGTCAAAATTGCAGTTATTTTTTTCCCCACTACTGAAAGCTGAAAAAGTACTTAACCATTTTCTTTAAAAGAAGGTTTATTGAAATTTGGAAATTAGGCAAAATATACCTCTACAGATTGCTGAAAACATTAACACACTGAGTATGAGTACTTTTTAGACACTCACTATTGTAAAGAATAAATTTAATGCAATGTTGATACCATTTCCAGATCCCACTCACAAAGTGAAATGGCGGAGCTATTTAAATGCGATAAGGGGACGTCACAATGTGAACAAACTACATTACACATGCAGGACAATGTTGGATACCCATTGAAATTTTAGATATGGGTTTGTTTATATTTTTCTCGCAGTGGTGATATTTCCTTTATTGGTAGCATTTTTAATGAGATACACTGAATAAATACTTCTTTCTATAAAAGTGTGTTTGATGTTTATGTTATTTTCAGTCACATTTGAGCATAACAAAATCAGGAAGAAAAAAAATCACATATTCTGAGGGCAGGTCAGCGTGTACGTGAATGAACTGGGAGTGCAGAGGACATTTTGCATGCTGACCTAACGGCTCTGCCATAGCTAAAATAGGCGATAAATTTACATACAATTTTCCAGATATTCATGTCTAATCAGGCCGAATAATTAAGTTTTTTTGATAAATTTTGCCGTAGTACCAGAACAATGGGGAAAGGGGAAACCCAGAGAAGACATAGATCAGCCCGGTTCGTGATTCACGGCTAGCTTGAGCGCCGGGCTTAATTGCACAGCTAGCTCGAGCGCGGAAGGCTAGGCTGGCTACGGCAAACAACCTGCAGTAGATGCGATGCGATGCGATGCAATGCAGGCAGGTTATACGTACGTATATAATACGCAAGCGTAATGCACATACAGGCCTAATGTATTCTTGAACGCTACGTCGACGTAATGAAAGTTATAACATTGATCTATAGACTATAGTATAGAGATCTCCCAAATGTCCATTGTCGTTGCTGCTGTTCAAAGTAATTCCTTCTTCTATCTCTTTAAAACTCAAGTCAGTCAAGTATTTTTTCGTCCAAATTGATATTTCCAGGGGTTTTGATGAAGGTAAGCAACGTTGGGTATGAATGATTACGGTACTCAAGAGTCATGGCAACACATCTTTATTGCACGCAAACTGCATCGCGCACCGTCGTCAATCATTTCAGCTTAGCGTTCCATCGTTCAAATTGTGTCGTCACTGTAAAAATCAATCTGAGCTACGATGTTTCGGGGCCTTGAGTGGGTTGATTGTTCGTCAAGTTTAATCAACTTTTAACATTTTTGCTCAAATTTACAAGTTACACAAATGTAATAATTTGTATTCAGTGTAATTTTTTGGAAGCAATGATACCAAATTCAGTAAAGTTTTAAACAAAATTAACCTTCTCCTTAAATTCCTTCTGTACTAGTTTGGTCAAGATGGATAAGACCACCCAGCAAGGTCACTGAGAGTTGGCTATCTTATCAACTATAATCTTTAAATTATCATAAGAACAAGAGGACCATGGGGACCAACGATTAGGCACTGTTTTATATATAGAGGGAGCAAGTTGCTACGAGTAGTACAGTGGGGCTTCAATGTTCTAACCAAACTGTAGAGATATACCTTACCTTTTCCCAATATTTCTATGAACCTTTTCCTTAAATCCGCACGAATTAAGCTCTTTTTGACATAAATAATCATGTCAATTTTATACTAATGGTAGTTATGTTGCGTTCAAAGTTAATTCATCTAATTGACTTTTTTTTACAAAAATGTAAAACTGTAAAAATCAAAATAAAACAAAATTAAATGAACACGCCATAATGATCTCCAATTTGCTCTTGTATTCACATTATCGATTGTGTTACAACTAACATGAATGGAGAATGTACTAATCTAAAGCAGTATCCTGTTTTAAAGAATGAAAAAGGAAAAACAAAAATTAAAACTTCTTAAGCAATTACAAATAAACTGATCCGTGATCTGATAAGTATTTAGCATGTGTAGAATAAATGTCATATTAGAACTCCTAACAGACACTGTTGATTTAATACTTGTCGTCATTGAAAGTCTTTAGACGGTGTCACGAAGTGGCCAAAAATTCGGATTTTAGTTATCCTCTTAATTGCTGTCTTTCATGAATTATCCCTTCAAAGATCCTCTAACTCTCCCTTGAAAGGATTTTTCAAGGGTTTTTAGAGGGATTTTTCTGTGTGACACCGCCTAATATGTATTTTTTGTATTTATAGTCTCATGGAGTTTGGACACCTTTGCACATGGCTGTCAAAGCAGGCCATGTTGAGATCACCAGTATTCTAACAGCATACGGTTGCAACATTCATGCAGAAACTGAAAATGGAAACGCCCCCATTCATATAGCGGCCGAATGGTAAGACCACAAATTAATTACATTCATTCATTCCGTCAGTCAATAAATTATGTTGTTGTTTTCTTTTCATGTAGGAATGATAGATAAGAAAAGGAAAGGTTTAGCGATTTAATTATTTGTTTTGTATTTATTCATATATTTATTCATCAATGTATATATTAATTTGTTTTCATTAATATTACTATTAATATTATTGTTTGTTTTGTATTCGTGTTTTTTGGTTTATGTAAGTTTTTTTGTTTTGTTATTGGTTATTTTTTGTTATTTTTTTTTTTTTTTGGAGGGGATACTTTTCATCCCTCCGTCCACCAAACTCCACCCCCCCCCATTAATAATTAATGAAAACAAAACAAAACAAATTATCATCATTCCACCCCAAAATACAGTCTGTTAAAAAATATAGAAAATACGTTTTTGCAATGGACACCATTTCCATGCATGGGTTGCTCATATTTATATATGTAATGGAGGGAAGAAAGAGAGAGAGAGAGAGAGAGAGGGGTAGAGAAAGAGAAAGAGAAATAGTACGAGAAACAACAAAATGAGAAGAAGAAAAAGAAGAATAAGTAGTAGTTGTAGTAGTAGTATTAATATAGTAATGCTATTATAATAAGGAGCATAGGCAGAAGAAGGAAAAGAAAGGGGTAAATAGGGAAAAGAAAACAAAGGTAGAAGGAGGAGGTAGAAGAAATGGAGGAGGAAGAGGAGGAGGAGAATAGTTAGATGAAGATTGCATTGTCGCAATACAGTGCGTCCCAAAAAAAACTATACACTTTTGAAATGGCTGCCGAATAAAAAAATATATGATTCTGGGGGAAGAGTTTGATATGTATGGAAAGCTCATAAACTCAACTTTCATATGACACCAAAAATAAGTTATGCTTGAGTGAGCACTGGTCACTTTTGTAAAGGGTATGAAAATTAGGTTGCGCAGGAATTGGCCTTCCAATTTTTGAGAGGTAAATCCTTTGAAGCTTACGGAATTGAGGATGATATGACTAATTTATGATCAATTGTGGTGAGTTTGGGTTTGGGTGAAATTTGTGGTTTATGGGATTAACATTTTATGCATGAGTGAACAGGAATTGCATTTGTTATTACCGTAGACTCAGTGGTGTGTTCATGGGAGTCAGGACGGGGTGATGGTACATTGTGCAGGGGAGGTGAAATGTAGGGTAGGACTTTGTTGGGGGAGATGAAGAGGACATGACATGCCCCTCCCCCTCTCTTTCTCTCTCTCTCTCTCTCTCTCTCTCTCTGTTTGGGTGTGCTTGTGCATATCTTGATAATTCATTAGACAATCAACATTCAGCTAACATCACTTAATCAACAATGTACGGTATCAGTCAATCAGTCAATCAATTAATCAATCAAGCATTCAATCACCATTCAGTATTTCAATCAATTTAATCATTCAATAAATCAAAATAATTAATCAATAACTCAATCAATCACTCAATCTATCAACCAACCAACCAGTCATTTTAGCACTTGAGTTTCTGTAAATGCTAAATGGGTAAAACCTGAAGAATAAGTAGCCAACATCTGTGATATTCCTTTTTTCAACAAACCGTATTTGAATAATCAATTTACATAATCCCCAGCTGGTTTTTAGATAAATCAATGAGATGTTCAACTAATCCTACAATAACTGAAATGTGGGGTGATGGTTTTTATTCAAAGCCACAGATGTAAAAAATAAGAGTGTGTAAGATGGAAATTACAACATGTACCATCACCCCATCCTGACTCCCATGAACACACCACTGAGTCTACCAGAGAAAGTTACAATGCTACAATAAAAAAATTCCTGTTCACTCATGCATAAAAGTTTGGTTTGATAAACCATGTAATTCACTCAGCAAATCACGAATGTATCATATCACCCTCGATTTTATAAGCACCAAAGGATTTACCTCTCACAAATTGGAAGGCTAATTCTTGCGCAACCTAATTTTCATACCCTTTACAAAAGTGACCAGTGCTCACCCAAGCATGAATTATTTTCGGACTTTTTGGTGTCATATGAAATTTGAGTTAATGAGCTTTCCATACATATAAACTTTCCCCCCAGAATTATATATTTTTTTATTCAGCAGCCATTTCAAAAGTGTATAGTTTTTTTTGGGACGCACTGTATAGGGGTGTCAGAACCTGACGGCTGAATCCATTATTTTGATTAGCCATAGCAAACAGATTTTTGCCTTAGGAAAGATGTGACTGTCGAAAATAAAGCCTGCTATGAATATAACAATCCAAACATGCACACCATTATTGATGAACGGTTAAATTGGATTTAATAATAAAGTTTTCTTTCTTTTGTTTTGTTTCATACTTCAACAGTAATCGGAAGGAAATACTACAGTATCTCATTGAAAATGGCGTCTCTGTAGACTCGACAAACAAAATGGGACACACGGCTCTCCTTTTGGCCAGCTCAAAAGGGCATCCAGAATGCATCGACTTTCTTTTGCAAAATGGAGCAGAAGTTAATAAACAGGTGTGATTTCTTTGTAATCTTTTGTTGACTTATTTGCTCACCCTACAGTGCAAAGTATTAGTTGTTGAGAATTATCATCGTTTACATTATCATAAGCCATCAACGCCATACCATGACAAACATATTAAAATATTAAGGATTACAAATTTAATTTCTTTTGTTTGTTCTGATGCACGTATGAACGAATATTCTCGCACTTGTATATATATATATATGCCTGTGCGTGTATTTGTGTGTGTGTGTGTGTAGGTGTGCATGTGCTTTTAAATACGTGTATACACAAACAAGTTGAAACTATGAATATTTAGGATTGTCAAATGAATATTAGCTATAAACTTATTTTTCATTTATTACAAATAAATATAGATTAATATTCTTTTAGATAAAATGCTATAGGCATCGTACCGTTCATCACGCAAGAGTGAGCATCATCTCTTACAAAATATAATTATCTAAAAGGAAATTGCAAAAATAGAAGCATCAGGCCATTCATATGTTGATGAAAATGTTCATATTGTAGAGTCAAATTGAACTATGCACTTCTGAGACTAAAGTTGACATCCAAATCTCAATCCTCCTCTTGTTTACTCATTCTCTGTATTCTTTGTTGAACAGGATTATCTTACAGATGCACATGTTCATTAATATTTGAATGACTTAATTGTTATGCAATTTGCTTATAGATCAGACCTTCAAACGGTTAATTGAATATTCTCGTAAAATCATACAAGTAACAGTAAAATAAACTTATTTTAAGTGTTAGAGTATTGGTTTTCCTTCATTCAATATATGTATATACATATATTTTAATTTATTGACGGTAAATACATGTATAAGGACAATAAAGAGGGTCCACTTTCTATTTTTGATGAGTGTAAATGGAACACACACACTGCTAGTTATACATGCGTTCATAAGTTGTATAAAATGAGGCAATTTTGGTGAAATAACATAAGTTTAATGCTTTAAATCCAACTGTTTTCATGAATTTAACAATGTTAGATGTACGCAAGGTCTTTATCAAGATCACGTAATAAAGATGTTGGGTACGCCGAACATTTATGACGTAATACAAAGCTAGCTATTCTGTAAACAATCCAACTAACACCGGAAACTAAGTCTCAATTTCAAGTTTAGCTCTAATGAAAAGGCCTCAGCTTAAACCGTAAGCGACAAATTTGATTTTAAGTACTTTAAAATACTGTGTGTTTATCTTATTTACGTTCGTATTATTCGAGTACGATTGAAATACAGTCGAAGCTTTGTTAGTGACTACCCCTCTGTAAATTCCACCTGTCTATATAGTTTGTATGTATTGTATTTTCACCAGGATAAGGCGTGTGTGTTGTATAAGCTATCTAGAAAATACATCTATCTACAGTGTCATTTATTGTGTTCTCGGGTGGCCTCATTGCAGCAAAAAACTGCTATTGCATGCACCTTCTAAAGCGACAAGTTGTAATTTTAATTTGTCATTTCATTTCGTGATTCTATTCTCTCGCTAGTCAAAACATAATTCAACCCCGCTGCTCCTAGCAGCAGAGTACGGCCACCAATCCTGTGTTGAAAAGCTGGTAGCGCATGAAGCAGATCCCACGAAGAGGGATAATGATGGGGATTCCCTCGTTCATGTTGCATCATTAGGGTAAGCACAAGTTGATTCTGTCATTTTCTGCCTTTACTCAAATGAGATATCACTTTCTTTGGCTTCAATCAAAGCAACGAACTATTGGATGCATAATATCTCCATCTTTTAATTGCTGATGTCCTAGCTGTTGAAGTAGTTGATGCTCAAGTCCAAGTTGCTCAAGTAGTACTTGCTCAAGTTATAATTTCTAAAGAAGTTGCGCAGTTCTTCAGGTCTTTATTACTAGTTTCAAAACTATTAGTTGCCAAGTCCTAGTTGCTCGAGTAGTAGTTTGTTCAAGTAGTGTGTGTGTGTGTAATTTGGTTTATACAGACGTGTATCAATTATATATTAATATTTACGTCTGGGGACCGACCTTTAACGTCACCATCCAAAAGACGTGACTTAGTTAGTTTCGAACCTGCGTCCTCGGCTGAATCAGTTTTTAACTTCCATTTTAAGCTGGATTACAGGTTCTTGTAGTTCATAAAGTAGTCGTTCTTTAAGTCCTATTTCCTCAGAAGTTGCTCAAGTAGCAGGTGATCAATAGTAAAAGATGATATAGTTCTTGTTTCGTAAGTATAGTAGTTGATTAATGCCTTTTTGACTGCCCTAATTGCTCGGGCCTTGGATCTCCTAGTCGTTGTGTCTTAATTAATACTTGCTCAACTCCTAGCTTCTGGAGTAGTACTTTCGCGTTTCCTAGTTTCACAGGTAGTAGTTGCTAAAGTAGTCGAGTTCATCAATAATTAGTAGACTAAGTAGTATTCGGTCAAATTCTAGTCGCTCAGAAGTTATTGTCCAAATAGTAGTTGCTCAAATCAAATTTGATATTGAGTCACTTGTTCAAGTAAAAGTTTCTCTATCCTAGTTGTCGAAGTCCCAGTTGCTCACGCAGCGGTTGCTCAATTTTAGTTGCTCAATAAGTATTTGCTCAATGCCTATAGTTGATGCCCCTAATCGTGGAAGTCTTAGTTCTTCAAGTCTTAGTTTCTAAAAAAGTAGTTGCCCAAGTAGTAGTATCTCAAGTATTTGTTCCGATGGCCATAGTTGCTTCAAGTATAAAATATTATTGGCTCAAGTCATAGATTCTAAAGAATACGTTCCTCAACTACTATTACTTGTATTACTCAAGTTGTTTAAATCCACATTATTTTCCCTTTCTCTACAGAAGCAGGTTAGAAACGTTAAAGTACGTACTAGATCTTGAAGGAATGTCAGAACTCATCTCATTAAAGAACAAAGCAGGGCATCTCCCTCTGCACTGTGCTGCTAGAAATGGCAACTTGGATTGCGTTGAACATTTGCTCGAACTAGGAGTGAGGCAAGAAGATGGAGAAGAGGTAAATATAAAGTTTCAATTCAACCACTTCCGAACCAGATGGTAATTTTTGCTGTAGAAAGTGCTGCACCAACAATTGTATTGTCTAATATGACACCATTTCGACAGGACTAAAATGTCACTTTGAAGTCAATAACCGAAAAAATGACGTACCATTTTCTCAGACATGAGTGTAGCATGTGTTAGAACTAGACTCTTAATTTGTTGAATTTAATGGTGTATCGAAAGTTGTATATAAAGTTGTATCCAAAGTGCTGCACACAAAAATTGTATTTAATTTGTTGTATTTAATGGTGTATATAGAGTTTATCTAAAGTTGTATATAAAGTGATGCACACAAAATTGTATTGTCGGTGTGTTGGAACTTACCTCTCAATTGTTATATATAATGGTGTATCTAAAGTTATATCTAAAGTTGTATCTAAAGTTGTATCTGAAGTTGTATCTAAAAAGCTTCACAAACAATTGTATTGTCTAACATGATATAATTTCGACAGGAATGTCAATCGAAGTTAATAACCGAAATAGGACGTATCATTTTTTCAGAAATATACAAAATATTTAGAAGAGACAAAACAGACGCAAATAGTCATAACATTTAGAAGCATACGCGCATCAGGTTGATTGCATGGTAAATTACAATATAAATAAGATTTTGGTCATCTAGCTCCTTCACAAATGCTGCTTCAAGATCTTGTCATTTCGCGTTTCATGATATGATATAGCTTAAAATAGCGTTATTAAAACGTTCCAAAACAGAATGAGAGAGGGAGAGAGAGAGAGAGAGAGAGTGAAAACAAATATCATTGTTTTACTTCCTGTTATCTTAGATTGCAAGATGATGACGTGGACCTTAATTAAATAATTAGTTGAAAGCGTACACGTAACCAGACATTTATTTTGCGTAACGCGTAATTTGGATATAAATTAGTAAAATCATGTCATAAAACATAATTTTATAAAACAAATAAAATATAATACTTATTAAACAAATAATACACATCATTTTGCAAAAGCGTTAGTAAAATTACCCACACTCGGTACCTTCAAAACAGTCCAAACACCCTCGAGTACCGCCTCGGACGTGTTAGACTGTTCCAAAGGTACCTTGTGTGGGTAATTCTTGCTAGTGCTCTCACTGCTGTGTATTACTTGTATAATAATCAGCCGATTAAAAGGTATTGCCCTCCCCCCCACCCCCCCCCCCCCCCGAATTTACGATAAAGCGTATGAAATTGCATTAAAAAAATGCCAAAATATGAAAGAAAACGTAATTTGTGGTTGTCTTATTTAAATCCATGACAACATTTTTCATTGCCTTCTGTTAATGTTGCAACCCATTTGAGGGAGTAGTAAAATCGTAACCCATGTTAACAAATTGAAATGCTACCTCTCGATTGCGGTGCTCCATTGTTGTTTTGTTTCTTTCATTTTCCGGATTAAGTGTTTGGAAAATGCGGTTGTTGAGGCTTAAAATTGCTAAAATCTACGTTTCGGTCGCTCTGCTTCGTGCGAAAAAAATTAGGTGGTCAAGGAATGCAGTTGCAGTGTTTGACCGGTCGCCATGATGCATAGATACACCACTGTTTAGGCCTATACACCAAATGAAGGAAGTGTATATATTATACTGTCTTATAATCTTTGGACGATTTAGATTATCACCCTGAAATCTGATGTCATGGGTTTTGCCACATCATCATCGTTTACATTTATTATGTATTTGTTCTTCTTCATGTATTAACTGAACCAACTGCAGAGCTGCTCCTTCATTGAGGAACAAGACTGTCAGGGGAAAACGCCACTGCATCTGGCCGTAGAAGGTGGATTTTCCCCCGTTATTGAGGCCTTGATCAAAGCCGGAGCAGACTTGAACATCCAAACCAATGACGGAAAAACCTGTTTGCATATTGTTGTAGAACTGTGGGGTGGTCCTGAAAATCCTGATAAGAAGGTCCAAACCACCAATGGTTTCGAGCCGGTAAGAAATTTTCCAACTAGTTATACAAAAAGAAATATATTAACCGAACATTTAGTATTAAAGGATTACATTTGATAATGCTGTATGATGTAAAATGTAGATCAACAATGTTTTGTTGTAATTTTTTGTTATTTCCATCTTCTTTTTAAAGCCAATTATTAAAACTATTGTGCAGCAAGCACATGCTCATAGTGGAAATCGGGAATAAATGAAATGAAATATTTGTGAACATTAACTAATGTTCAACTAATATTAACGAATACTCTCTTAATTTGTTGATCAAAAGTCTACAACCCCCACCTAGAAAAAAGGGATTATTAAAATACATTAAGGGTATATACCAGTTTTTTTAAACGCCCCTCTCTCAACACATGAAATGAAAGCTCTTATTACCAATCATGTGTAAGGACAATTTTCGACTAATTCGTGATGATACAAATTTGCCGGGAAATTTGCCTAACAATTGATATATTTGGTTAATTTATAATATCGATCTGGCCTGGATAGATATCGCGTAGTCCCCTAAACATCTGTCTATGAACAGTGCTTTACGAAGAATGGGACAAAATTATTATCATTTCGATGATTCCAGAACCTTGCAGTACACACCAATACTTATTATGCTAGATGATCAACCTTTTTCTGATCGATTCAACAACGTTTATTTCACAATGCAATCGCATGACAAAAACTGGTCTATACCTTTAAGGGTACGTACATAAAATAATGTAAATGTACGTAACTGTGTGTAAATGATATTGGACTTGTTTAAACTGGATAGTCATCTTATGTTTTGGTAAGTTTAGGTTGTATCAAGATATCCCGAGTACGAGCCGCTCGGCGAGAACGAGAAGCTTCTACTCTACCTCCTCGACAGGGGAGCCCTATGTACAACGTTCGACGCGAGTGGTGACACACCGATACACTACACAAACACACACAGACTATGGCAGCTCGTTATGTCAAGGTAACTACTTGACGGTGTACCACTTAACTGAACCAAATTCGTATACGTAGAATGTAACATAAGGAACCTCGACCTCCCCTCCTACACCAAAAAAAAATTTAAAAAACAAATATTTGTTCAATCAATCAGAGATAATTAATTTATTTGTGTTTTTGTCTGTCTTTTTCAAACAGAAAACCGGAAGAGGAGCGCAACGATCTATTGGATGGTAATTTCTTTTTATCTAAATGTCTTCGAAATCGATTTTGTAATCAGTCCGTTTTTTAAACAATATTAACATGAAATGGAGAAAAAAACGTGCTGGGGATGCTCGGCATAAAGTAATGTATGTCCATATAAAATCCACTAATTTTCCAAAAGTTGCAAACAGATAATTGAATTTCGGGTTATAATGGTATCTTAGGGGTGCTTTAGTGAAAAAGCTATTCACATATTTTGAGTTGGTCAGCTCTCTGTCTTTGCCTACTGGCTCTGGCGTCCTTGGTTCGAAACTGAGGCACGTCCTTCGGATGGTGTCGTTAAAGGTTGGTCCCCAGACGTAAATAAGCATATCTGATTGATATAAAAACTCTCACATACGCAAAACGCACACACTGTGGTGTTTTGAGTATTAGGTGTGGGTAATATGCATGTAAGGAACATAAATCGAAATTAAATGAATTAAGTTACACCAATATGTGAATGAGCTAATTGTATTGCCAGCTGAAGCAAATTTGGCAAACGAGCCAGGGAATAGTAAAGGTGTTGTGAAATGGTTGGTAAGTCGTTGGACTGCAGATCACAAAGTTTGGGTTTCAAATCCAAATCCGGCACTATCGTCCTTTGGATACACGTAAATCTATATGTGTCCACATTCCACGTATGTCCAAATTGGTACCTAATATTCTTTAGCGCTAGTTACTTTGGCGACTCGGCTAAATTTTACCTAGTAAGGTAAACAAAAAGATTATAGGGTATCTATGCCATTCGCAACTACAAAGACATGCAATGACCACATCTCAAATAATTTCATCATATGTGAATATGTTGTATTTTATTGCAGATTTGGATGTTGAATCAAAAAGGATAAAACGGACAGTGCAACAAGTTATTGGTCCGGAAGGGGGCGAGATAAATCTCAGCCGGTATGGCGTCCACTTGACTATACCAGCAGGTGCACTTGACAAAGACCACAATATATCTATGAGACTACTCGAAACTTTTCCAGTTTCGGGCATCCAAGGCGAAGAGATGATGGCAAGTTTTGGCGTTGAACTCAAACCTGGGGGTTTAAAGTTCAAACATCCTGCTCAATTAAAATTGCCTCATTGTGCCAGCGTTGTCGACACAACGGATGTAAAAGTAGTACTTTACCATTTCAGAGGTATGTTCATTCGTAGGTCCCTTCAAGTAAATGACTACCAGAATATTGTTTGAAAAAAGACAGAAAGAAGAAAGAAATGAAATGGAACACTCGAGTGTTTGCCTGACGTAAATATGTATACTGTTAATTACATAACTTAACAATACACACCGTGTGTCTCTTTGAGGCTCCTCCACATACTCCATGGTCAATCCGTGAACTCACACGTCATGCAGTCGACTCTAACTCATAAACCTATGAGGAAAATTCAACTCAATGTCAAACAACACTTTGATCTCTGAATTCGATGCCACTGTTAACTTTGTCTTGAGTAGTGATTTAGCGAAAGCGATAAATGCAAAGAAAGGTATATGTGTTTTATCAAATACATCTGTAACAGGTTACAATTCAGGCTATTGTTATCATATATTTCTTCACATGAGACCGCACGTGAGTTATAATAGCTACCATGGACGGTGCAGATGGGCCTCGCAGAGACGGCAAATAATAAGCGTGAAACCGTATAGTGTGTTATGTACCACCAAAGAATAGGTCTGTACTTGGAGGTTCTTAAATCATCTATTCACCGAGAAACTGACTCGTTTCTTTCCAAGCGTTTGATATATTATTTGGCTATGAAGTTTGGATATGAGGGCTTCTGAATAAAACATATCTTCTATGATATTCTTTTAAAACTTACCAAAAACGAGATGGAATTAGAAATAAGTAAAACATTCTTTTTCTCCTTTACTAAAACCCTACTTCTTTTCATTTATTTCAGATATCACCTTCAATATCCATTTTCCTCAGAAGTTAGTAGAATGTTCGAAATAATAATCAACATAATGAAACAACATTCTATGAAAGCCGCAAAACATTACATCACCATGCATGACGCATCAAATCAAGAAGCTAAATTTAAAGATAAACTCCAGTTCTGTTAAAAAGAAGAAAATTAATTCTCACAGAATCAAACGAAACTTACACTAAATGTTCAAGATTACAAATGAATGACATGTGCCAAACAATTTTAGAAGAAAATGTATACTGGCTGAGTAATGAGCATAGAAAGACAAGGAAATCAAGGTAGTACTAGCCCTGACACCATATGTGTTGTCCCATATATAGCTTTCTGTGTACAGTGCTTGTTACTTTACCAAGACTCGGCCAAATGTATTATGATTTGGATGACTCCAGAACCTTGCAGTGCACACCAATACGTACATGCTACATGATCAACTGTTTCTGATCCATTCCACCCCTTTTCTTTCACAATGCAATCGCATTACCAGAACTGGAGTTTATCTTTAACTTGTATCATGATTTAAGACCAAAGAAGCATACATGGCCTTACCCACATTTGAGCCATCAGCTCAAACATGGTACCAGGCAATTTTTACAACACACTTTAAATACCCAGGTGCTCAGGCACTCGTGACAAAAACACATTATGAATAGGGTATCGTTTGAAAATAAAATACTCTTTCTCAATAATGATGTTTAACAGTTTTATTGGTTATTGATTTGTTATTAGGAGCTAATTATTATGAGTATTATTATCCTCATGATTTTACTTTTTTTGTTAAGGAGGAGAACTCACGACACAGGAGGTAGCTGCGGGGAACTTGGGCGAGATTCCTGCCTGTACTGTTGGGGAAAAGGAACTCGAGCTTTGCATCGACGACTTCTGCTACTACTCGATTTTGTTCCCGAAATCGTGGACAGGAAAACAAATGATCTGCCTCCCTTACTCAAGTAGAGCACCCAAAGGTTCTGCAAACCTGAGGTTTTATTTGGCAAATGATCTTACAGGTGTACAACAGGTGATAAGGATTATTATGAACTTGTACTCATAGTTTGCTTGTTATACGAAACGATGGAATGATCGAACCTCTGGGAATACAGTCTAGTCTTAATGTCTGAGTCTGAGTTGTAATGATTATAATAACGGGGACGATGATAATTGTGGTAATGTTGATGATAATGATGATAATGATGATGGTGGTGATGATGACAATGGTCATGACAACGGTGGTCATGATGATACCGATGATGATGGTAATGATGATGGTGGTTACGGTGGTTACGGCGGTGATGGTGGTGACAATAATAATGGTGGTGATGATGAAAATGATGAGGATGGTGATGATTATGATGATAGTGGTAATGATAATGATGGTGGTGATGTTGATAATGTAGGTGATGATAATGATGATGCCGTTTGATGATGGGGGTAACGATGAAATTTGTAATGATGGTGGTGATGGTGATGACTAGGACAGCTAGAGACAGAAGATAATGGAAATATTATGAGGAGGGCTTTGTCCAACGTCTGGATGAACTATAGCCTGATAGATAGATAGATAGATGGTGATGAAGGTGGAGATGATGGTGGTGATGATGATAGTGATGATGATGATGCTGATGATCATAATATTGGTGATGATAATGACAATGATGAGTGTTGGGATAATGGTGATGATGGTGATGATGGTGATGACGGTGATTAAGGTGGCGATGGTGATGAAAATTATGATGGTGGTGGTGATGAAAATGATGAGGGTGCTGACGATGATGATGGTAATGAGGATGATGATGGTGGTGGTGATGAATATAATGTGGGTGGGGATGATGATGATGATAGTGGTGATGTTATGATGGTGGTGAGAATAATGATGATGGTGATGATGAAATTATTTATGATGGTGATGAAGGTGGTGATAATGATGTTGGTGATGGCGGTGATGGCGGTGATAATAATGATAGCGGTGATGATGATGTTGATAATACTGAGGGTGGTGATAATATTGTGGTGGTGATGATAATGATGGTGTTGGTGATGTTAATGATGATGGTGTTGATAGTGGTAATGATGCTGATAGTTATGGTGATAACGGAAATGATGATGATGGTGATGATATGGTGATGGTGCGGATGATAATAATGGTGTTGGTGATACTAATGATGAGGGACGAGATGATGGTGCTGATGATGATAATAACGAAGATGATGATGATGCGTAAGATGGTATTAGTGATGATAAATAATAAAAAAAGAATAAGGTCGTAATGATGGGCATGTGGTGATGATGATAGTGGTATTGATAGTGGTAATGATAGTGGTTACGGTGGTGATGGTTGTGATAACAATGATGGTGGTGGTGATGAAAATGATGATGGTGGTGATGATGATGATGATGTTTGTAGTGAGGATTACTGTGCTGGTGATGTTGATGATGGTGTTGAATATAATGATAATGGTGATAATGATGGTGATAATGATGGTGGTAATGATGGTGTGGTGGTGATTATAATGATGGTGTTGGTGATGATAATAACAATGGTGGTGATGGTGATGGTGAAGGTGGTGGTGATGGTGATGGTGTTGATGATAGTTCTGGTTTAGGTGATGATAAGGATACTAATAATAATGATAATGATAATGAGACCGAGAAGAACAATACTACTGCTACTACTTCTAATACTGATAATAGTTAGAACAACAAGAACAATTCTACTAATAATAATGATAATGATAATAATAGTAACTAAAATAACGCTTAGTTGGTCACGGTGATGAGAAGCCTGTTTTATATTTCTCTTTCAGATAAAATATATTATATTAATAGAGTTCACAAAACTTATGTGATATCTTAATATAACTGCGTGGGATTCAGATGCCTCTTTTTCTGGAATTATGTTTACATTGTACCGCTCTTAGGATGTAAAATTAAAGGATTGAGATCAAGTTTGAATGTATTGGCTGCAAATAAAACATCTCTATTGTATACATTTTAACCGGTATCGATCTATTACTCGGCTTTAAAACCCGCGACAATTTTAATCACATAAAGCCATACTGGCAATCAAATGCCGTGAATCAGGAGGTGGCAACATTGTTAGGTAAATTTATTGATGAACTCGAAAATGACACCAACTGCCTGTATGCAAAACTGTCATAGAACAAGGGTAATTCTGACCTGATATAAAGGCAAGGGATTAGGTATCTTTGCTTCAAGATCTAAACAAGTTCCTGGATTTAGCTCATGCTGCAGTCATAATTAGAAACATGTGGGTCAGTCAGGAATCCCATGACTTTTACAAGCCGATCGCCTTTCTGATTATCAAGATATTTATGATTGGAAAAAGACAGTCTTGAACAATACTCTACAGTCTACACTCTTAATGTCAGCGAGTAAATTGTGCCGAGTAATACAAGTTGAGTAACAAAATGAGCAATTCATTACTCAAGCTGGAGTAAGACCTTAATTTAAGTGGTACTCGTCACCCGAGTATTTTGTTACCTTCGATAAAGAGTAAATCAATGACTCAACATTGAGTAAGAACTTCGTTTGTGTCAATTTTGAGTAAACTACGGTTGTGTATTAGCTGTCTCGTGCATGCATGTGCGCGTGCAGAGAGATATATATGCACAAGAACTGAGATAGATGTGACACATTGGGAAGAAATTCTGAGCTCATGGATCGAGCTTGGAACAGCTCCAACCGACATTTCTAGGTAAGAAATCCTCATGATAATATTAAAAGAGCTACCGTGTGATATTTAGTCAAGTTTCAAGGACACTGTGTTGATCAACATTGTGAAATTATTGTTGAACTTGGGCAATTCTCTAAGGGCGAGCGTGCATGCATTAATTTAGTGACCGGTAATAGCTAGCCTACTTTATTGTATTTGTATTAAACACGTATTGGCCTGGGGTAGGCCTATTGATGCAGATGGTTGTAGGACAATTACCCCTGGGCAATCGGCCAATTACCAGCGGGACAATTACGCCCCCCCCCCCAGAAAATAACCCCCTGAAGACAACCACCCCAGAGGACAATTACCCCCTAGGACTCGGAGTAGGACAACTTCCCCCCAATTTTATCAAAACCAATTAGTTGTTATCATCCTATCGAAACTTAATGCACATAAATTAAGCTCTACCTTGTTAATTCCTATCATGTTAACTACATATCGAAATTTTATCATTTTAGGAAGGAACTGGCTTGGACTTTTTTCTGGCCTCCTTCAGAGGAAGGAGCCAACTGCTTTTGATGGTACTTTGAGGGACACCAATGAAGCCAGGACAGTGTTACGTAGTCATCGAGAGTAGCGCCTATTCATGCTCTTCATTGAAAGCAGCAGTTGACTACTGCTACAAGATGTTTCAAATACTACAGCTGGATTACCCTGCCCAGGCAGCTGTCATATGGGACTTCTTTGTCGTCTCGTTTATGGAATTCGTACCAAGGATTTTATTAAACCATGGACCCTAGTACAGATGGACTAATAATGAGAGTCTTTCTTTGATCACATCATTCCTACCGCCACCTGCTAATATGTATGTTGATGAGGACATTTATTTGACGCGACAATGTTTATTATGTAATCACGCATCATCACAGACAAAAGAACTTTTACATTTCTTCAGATTCTTTTCGCTAGGCCAGGGCCCAGAGTGTAGTTTCAGGATAAGAATCGTGATTTAAGACCAGTTGGAGGAGCAGTGAACCCCAAATTATGACAATGTGTGCGATATTAGATTGATTATTAAAGAAGTGGACACTGCATGGTTGACATACATCTGGACTTGCAAAACTTTGAAAAATACTTATTCTTTACTGTCATATTACCTTCTATTCCTTGGAAATGGATAGGATAAGTTTTAAAATGAAGTTTAAAATCATTGTGTTACAGCCAAATTTACAGGATTCTCGTGTAAACTACTTCTAATTTTCTATTGAAGACTTCATATACGTTAATATTCATATGTACGCCACAACTGCACCCCGGCCCCCCCCCCCCCCTACTCAGTGTTATTTAGGGTACGCATATGCGTGTTCCAACCGACCCCCCCCCCCCCCCCCTTTTCAGCAAAAGTCCGGTGTGTAAAGTCAATACGGCTCGACTTTTTTCTTTTGTATACGAGCCTTTTTCAGCACCCCCCCCCCCCCCCTTTTCAGCAAAAGTCCGGTGTGTAAAGTCAATACGGGTCGACCTTTTTCTTTTGTTACGAAAAGGACATTTTGGCAACACGCATGCGGTCATTTTGAAACCTGAGTGGGGGGGGGGGGGGGGGCCGGGAACTGCATATACATTTCCGTGATTTTAAGCGATTCAGCTTCTTTTGCGCAGGCATTTTTTTTAGAGTTCCAGGCATAGTTCTGTTTTTTTTATGGCTGACTGGCGGCGGTCGTGATGAGATCAAAGCCTGGAAGCATGTTTGGAATGTCATTATGATACTTTTGACAGAGTCAGGTGCATGCATTTATTATGGTACCGATCAGTGTCCATTTGTAGTAGGTCCACGATTAAATGACCTCGCTTTCACTGGCTGCCTGCCGTAGCAACAAACACAATTGACAACTCTGTTTCGTTGAAGATCAGCCATAGAAAAAAAGACCTCATGCATGGCAGATTGTCAACGAAACGGTGTTAAGCCTTTTGTCAATTATGTTTGTTGGTACGGCAGGCAGCCAGGGGAAAAGAGTTCGTTTAATGAAATTATGGAAATGCAAGCATTACTTTAAACAAACATAACTTTTTATTCCTAGCTCATTTTTCCTGATTGAGGTGTCATACTAAAGGGCATAAAATGAACTTTATATAAATGTGATTTTATCTTTGAAATTCAGATACCGTCCGCCTTATGACTTTTTGGTATCCTTTCTTCAAATTTATTTTGATCACTCATGCGTGAAACATGCATCACGCTAGTTGCATTAAATAAAAGAGGAGGATCTAAGCTTTACAAATATGTGTTATTTATTAATTGCGATTAAGTTATGATAAAATATCGATAATTCTCGGTTTCGTTTTTTCTGGGACGCACTGTAAAAATATAAATCAGGAGATTCCTATACTGAATTAAACTTTTTGTTTTTACTTGATTTTCATTGAAGGCGTTAATCCTTGTCAATATGTGTCAAATATTTAACTTACATAATTAATGCCAAAAAATTGAAAGCTCATTACGATGATTCGATGTAAAGTAACATTGTTTTAAAATTGAAATTTTTAAACTACATACTTTTTAATAACATGATTGATGAGAAAACTCTGAGTTTTCACTGTGATTCAAACTGATTTTGGAAATTAAATTCCACAAATTATGTTTAATACTGATATTTAACATTCAGAATTGATGCCAAAAACTTGAATGATGATGCGATGTAAAGTAACATTGTTAAACTACATACTTGTTAATATCATGTATGATGAGAGAACTCTGAGTTTTCACTGTGGTTCAAACTGATTTTGGAAATTAAAGTCCACAAATTATGTTACTGGTATTTAACACATTGCCAAAAACTTGAATGATGTGGCGATATAAAGTAACATTTTTTTTAATTGAAATTTTTAAACTACATACTTTTGGTATGGTATGGTATGGTATTTTTATTGAATCATGCATCGCAGTTACATATTACTGAATTGCACATTGATATAAGTTGCATTCCAAAAACGAGAGTACAATTTAGAACAGTATCGTTTACATAATTATAAGTACACGTATTATGTCACATGTTTATCCTAAATTTTGTATATACCAAATGTAAAACAAAAGCAAAAATACGAAGGAAAAGGGGAATATCTACCTCAATAAATTATGAATTCAAAGTGAGGAAGAGAGAAAGAAAAGATGTAGACAAAAGAGGTTTTTAATACCATGTATGTTTACACTGTGATTCAAACTGATTTGGGAAATTAAAGTCCACAAATTATGTTACTGAATTTAAAATGTCGTTGACTTTATGTTATTTGCATAGTGTGTGAGTGAATAACTTCAAATCAATGCTAAATTTAGAAATCAGGCAAAATTATGGTTTATATTCTCTATTGACAAATAATGGTTACTTAACAGCTGTTAAAAAAGGAACAATATTAATCAGCGGTTTAGTAAAACCCTTACTCAAAAAGTTAAAACCCTAGTTGAATCCACCTTTGTTTTAATCAGTATTGAGTAAAAACATGTACTTAACTTAGTACATGTTTTTACTCAATATTGATTGAGCAACTAAGCGTTACCCAGATAACATCATACTCAATATTTGAGCAAAAAATTGCTCAAACAATTTGAGTCAAAACATGTACTCGTTAATTGAGTAAAATTTGGCTCAACTCATGAGCAGTTTCTTACTCGGCATGAGTTGATTACGTTTCTACCCAGTACTGAGTAAAAAAGGGAACCGCTCAACAAAGGAGTAAATATTGAGTAAAGGTTGACTCATTCAAAGTGAGTAGAGATTTAGTCTTTTATTGAGTAATATTTTTACTCAACAGATGAGTAGATTTGTTACTCAACACATGCTGAGTAAAGTTTACTCAAAAGTCGGGTGGTTTCCTTTTGACTACTCAAAAGAGTAACATTTTTACTCAAATTGAGCAGTTTTTTTTTTAGAGTGTAGTATATTGGGGGATACGAGTATGGTCCAACCGGTCTCTCAAATAATTTTACTATTTTGAAGCATAATTTGTTTAGGGCTTCAATATTGCACTGTTGTATCAATAGCGATTGTATGGAACGTGCTAATTGGAAAGGAGGAAGCCACATATTTCACAGAGTTGTCAATTTGTTTTTGATTGATTGCACCTTCAACAAATAATAACTTTCTTATCTTAAATCGGAAAATGCTCAAAATTTCACTAACCTGTTCCTCTAATTTCCAGCTTCTATCAAAACCAACTTAATATCAGGATGGACTACCTCTTTAAGATCCGTGCATGGTCACTGGCTAGCGTAGTATACAATGACTATGTGACTTTATTTATAAAGGGGGTAGGTGGAGTGAATTCTTTCCGCCCCCCCCCCTTCCGATTCACCATTCAAAGGTCATTTTAAACATTATCATTAATATTTAAACGCGTTATCAAGTATGTTTATACTAACATCGGTTCAACGGTAATATTCACTATTTTTAACACATTACTTTTGACACCTCACTATTTTTGACATCTTCATACTAGGCCAATTATTGATGTTCTTCCATTGGTATCTCAGTTGCTATTTATTTAGAAAATATTTTGTCTTTTTCTAGGATCTAACAAATTCTGCAACGCTACGAGATGTAAAAAGGATAGGAGATCCCCAGCCTTTCTTTGTTAAATGGAACAATGGGGATGTGCATGTTGCTGTGATAAAAGATAAGCGTGAAGAAAAAACTGAGGTAGGAACTCTCCGAACACATCTTTTTTTCATATATTTTGTTACAATCACTTATTGTAACATGTTATATATTCGCTTCTGTATTTTATTATGGTAACGGGAAGAACAACACATTGCCCATTTGCCTAAAATCTGGATTCACGAGGGAGGCTTTTTGGTGTGTGCTTGTTCGTGGATGTGGTGTGTGTTGGGGGTGAGGGAGAGGGGGAGGGGGAGGGGAGGAGTTAATGCATAGGAAGTTGTCGCATTATTGCGTTCCTCCTATCCCTCAGTCCCGTCATCTATTTGTTGGATCCGACAAGCCACTTGAAATAATAAAAATCGCTTTTATTGGATTTCTTTCATCCTATGTGGAAAACAAATCCTCAATTCATCATGGAATAAAAATGAATTATCGCTTTTACTCCCCATTGGTTTAATATTGAAAAATGCCTTAAAACGCTATGCCACATCGCATGCTTTTAATGTAGGAGAACTTTTCCATCGACCCGTATAGGTCCTTTTACCACAGAGTGGCACTGTATAGAGGCTTTATACGAGCAACATTGTTTTACTTGTGGAGTTGTATCAGAAAAAAGACCACAATTTCATGGAAATTTAACACATGAAACCGTTTTTTAAAAGGTCTTACATATCTGCTATGGATATATATAGTTAACTTCACAATTGTGCTCAATTGTGTAACCTTAAACAAGTGAATAATGTTAAAG
The DNA here is from genome assembly GCA_035222895.1 of Strongylocentrotus droebachiensis. Classification (NCBI taxonomy): domain Eukaryota; kingdom Metazoa; phylum Echinodermata; class Echinoidea; order Camarodonta; family Strongylocentrotidae; genus Strongylocentrotus; species Strongylocentrotus droebachiensis. The sequence goes on along the minus strand of JAVYIG010004671.1, from coordinate 94,353 downwards.
CCACGCCACCGTATTGGAATAAAATGTAAGATTTTCTTTTCTCCAACAGAGATGTTTCCCTAATTTGTTGCTTACATTGGAGATTCTTGTCTATTATTTTACAACCTACTGTGATATTTTGAAGGGAAATAACGGGAAAAAAAATTCATTTCCATCACTTTTGAATCTGGTATTTTTTTTTCTTCATGTAGATAACCTTAGTATTTATGCGTTCGCTCATACCATTATCTCACAAATTACCATTTTCACGCAAGCATACATTGTTTCTATTGATGATGTTTACAGTCAATCAGAATCGAAGATATTCAACTTAACAACCAGACTTTCAGAGACTTTACACAGCTAAAGACCAAACACTTTGAAGAAATCATCATGAGAGTCTTCCAGGGAAGAGAAACCAGAGTTTCGTGCAAGAATCGTAAGTACATTTCGGATTTCCCTCTTTGTGATCATGTAACACCCGGCGAAAATGCAAATTTATGAACAATAACAAAATGTTATTAAAACAAAACATTAATATGACTACATCATATCAATCAAATAATAAGTGGAATATTTTCGTGCGCAACATTTGTTTTTCTTTTTCAGTATACCCAAGTCATTTAAGGTAATTTTTTTGTTAAAAGTGCACTCTTGTCCATACAGTAAATAGTACATTCAGCTTATTTTTTTCTTCTTAAAACGATTGCGACAATATGATTTATTGTTCTCATTTTCCTGTGTGTTCTCTTATTGATTTGTCATTTAGCACTCGAGGAGGCACATGAGACAGAAGCCCTGGAAAAAGATGTTGAAGGGTGTGTAAATGAATGACTTAAAAAAAAATTGCAGCGTTCTTGCTTTGCATCTCTTAAGAACGTACATGCAGTTGATCAGTTGGAACATTTACTCAAGGTCTGATATATGTGTTTATCAATTTGTATTTAGCTCGATCCACAGTCCCGCGTTTTTTTTTTTTTACCAAGAAGTAGGTGTATATAAAACATGTGAACATTTCCATTTATCACCATGTCGATATTCAATAAATAAATGTGGCCAGAGTGTATTTACTATACCACCCCTCCCCCAGCCCCCCACCAATCGCATAATTTCAACTTGATATACATATGTTATTGACTCAATTTACAGATTGGAAAATTTAAAAAAACTAAACAAAACCTATTCAACAAACACAGCATGTGATAATATTCAAGTAAAAGATAAACAACATGCATGCCTATGTTGTCATGTTGATAATTATAAGATCTATTAACTATGATCAACACTGTATATAACGTAAATCACAAAAAACATATTTACCAATGAACAAAAACGATATATAACGTTACTTAAATCGTTGTCATCGAACAAGCTGAGACAATTCACCAGTGAGACACAAACGCTGGGAGTTTATGAGAAATAATTACCCATATGAGAATATTCCCCCAAAAGGGCAATTAAGGCAATTACATTGATGATACTTTGTTTACTCACTCCACTGATGACTGAATCCGATGACTGGGGTAATAATATATCTGTAAAGTGCTTAGGCACATCGATGGAACGATGAATTAAGCGCTATATAAACACGGACAATTATATAGTATTATTGACTGCTTTGAGAGAAATAGTTGTTTTTATACGCTCAAGGGAAGGTTAGAATTGTGCTATTGCCCGAGGCGTGCCGAGGGCAATAGCCCAATTGTAACCTTCCCGAGACCGTATAAAAACAACTATTTCTCGAATATTAAAGCAGTCATTAATACTTTTATATGTCGAAACAAAAATCAACTTATGACACCCCCTTGGCCTTTTTTTTTAATGAGTGTATCTTTGAGAGTAGACTAAATTTTTTTTTTTTTTTTTTTTTTTGTCAAAGATGGGATTCGATCTCTTGCGTACCAACGATGATGTGACTAAAATCACAGCCTTAGACCGCTCGGCTATCGCGCACTCATACCATATCTAGCGGTTTTCTCTGATATATACATTAAAATGGATTGAAAACGGCTTCGCGTGCTGAATGCTTATACCTATGGGTGTTTCACCAAGACTGAACTATTCTCCCGGTAACCATGGTTTAATACTGGGATTTTAGAACTATTTTTTAAAACTATTACATGGGTTTGGAATTTTACCGGGAATTTTACAGGAATAGTTGAAGTTTATGAATGCAATTTCGACCAATCAGATGGCTGGATTTCTTAAGTGAGGTATATAAATTGTATATATGAATCATATTCTGTAGCAATATGGAAGTATATCACATTCTAGAGGTAACATATCTCTATCTATTCAAATCTCTCAAATACATGGCAAGTGAACATGTATTACGTAAACCTGAATCAAGATGAAGATGATGAAGTTTTATAATTGTGTTATGTTTCTCGGCATCTGTCTCTCTCGAAAGACAATAGAATATTGCGCTATAGTTGTACTAGTCAGTTTCTTGGTGTGCAGCTCCTGCTGTGACTGAACAGTCCAATCCTAGAGAGGCAGGTCCTGTTGCAGTTGCTGCAGATAAAAGTCATTTGTGGCTGTGCTGTTGAAGCCGTAGCTAGCTGCTTTTTTGTTGCTGTTGTCTTTTCTCCTGCCACTGTTCTACTCTCCTCTGCTCACTCCTCTGTATACCCGTCTTTACAACGCGTCTCCATTCAGGACGGTCTGAAGCATATGCTTCCCAGTTTGTAGGGTTGATTTCACTTGCCTTCATATCCCTCTTGCAAACATCCTTGAAGCGAAGAACAGGTCTTCCAACAGCCCTGGTCCCGGTCGCTAAATTTCCGTACATTATGTCTTTTGGAATGGGGCCGTCTTCCATTCAACTGACATGTCTAAGCCATCTCAGTCGTCGTTGTGATAGAAGAGCATACTGATGGTCATCATGCCTCCTTTCTTGAGGACATCCTTGTTTGGAATGTGGTCCTGCTATTTGATGCCTAGGATTCGCCTCAAGCAGCGGAGATGGAAAACGTTCAAACGGCGCTCCTGACGTGCATACAGGGTCCACGACTCACTGCCATACAGGAGTGCTGAGCACACAGGCCTGGTAGATCTTTATTTTTGTGTTGGTAGTTAGTAAACTGTTCTTCCAGGCACGCTTTGAAAGTCTAGCCATCATGGTTGCTGCCTTGCCAATACGTACGTTGAGCTCGGGATCGATGGAGAGGCTGCTGGAAATCACGGAGCCGACGGAGGTAGGTGAAGTTTTCAACCGTTCTTGATTGGGAAAGGGGCCGATGTAGAGCCGTCATATTGGATGGTACCCTGCATATCATCATGGAAGGATACAATCAACCTTAGCAGTGTAGGTGGACATCCTATTTTCTGTAGCAGATTGAAGAGGATCTTTCTGCTGACTAGGTCAAAGGCCTTTGTAAGATCGATGAAGGCAATGTACAGTGGCTGTCTCTGCTCCTGGATTTTCTCCTGCAGTTGTCGAATGGAGAATATCATATCGATTGTTGATCTTCCAGACCGAAAACCACACTGCGATTCTGGGTACACACGGGCTGCAAGCGTTTGCAGTCTGCTCAGGATCACACGGGCAAACATCTTCCCAACAGTGCTTAGGAGGGATATTCCACGATAGTTGTTGCACTCACTGCGATCCCCTTTGTTCTTGTACAAGGTAATGATGTTAGCATCCCGCATATCATGTGGAATCGTTCCCTCTTTCCAGCATTGGCAGAGAAGCTCATAGAGATGGCGTAGAAGATCTGTGTCTTTTCCGACTTTGATTATGTCTGAGGGTATGCCATCTTTTCATGGGGCCTTACCCGAGGAAAGGGAGTTCACAGCCTTTTTCAGCTCTTATAAAGAGGGTTTTACTATCAAGATCTTCCATGACAGGTAAGCTTTCAATACTCTCAATGGTAGCTTCATTTACCTCAATCTTCCGTGAGTAGAGCTCTTGATAGTGCTCAATCCATCTCTCCATTTGAAGCTTTTTGTCTGTGATAACCTCCCCTGTAGACGCTTTGAGTTGTTATGTCTTCGTGATGGTTGGTCCAAAGACCTTTTTATGCCTGCGTACATACCCCGGGTGTTGCCGTTATCTGCAGCCAGTTGGATGCTCTGCCAAAGGCTCACCCAGTAATCGGTACAGCGTCTAGCAACCCGTTTGGCATCCATCCTTGCTGTTCGTAGAGCTGTGAGTGTCTTCACAGATGGATCACTCTTGTAGTTGACAGGCTCCAATTCTGCGATTCCAGCTACAAACCAGTCTGGGTTTTGCTTTTCTCTTTCGCCGTATATTTCCATGGCTGAGTGATGGATAGCCTCGCGAATTTGATTCCATCTCTCTTCAGCACTAGTAGAAGGACAGTCCTGGAGGGCCTGTTCGATGGAATCGGCGAAGGGATCATGCAAGTCAGGATTCGATATCTTGGCAGTGTTTTATGCGGGGACGACCTTTCTGCTTTGAGCGATGTATTCGCCTGGGCTGAAGGCGCATCCTGCTGGCAATCAGTGAATGTTCTGTGTCACAATCAGCGCTGTGGTAACTACGGGTGACTTGGACGCTGTTTAAGGATGAAGTTCGTGTAATAACAAGGTCAAGCTGGTGCCAGTGATGAGACCTGGATGTCTCCAGGATACCTTGTGGCATGGTTTTGTGGAGAAGAACGTGTTCGTAATGCGTAGGTCGTGATAGGAGCAGACTTCTAGCAATCTTTGACCATTCTCGTTCAGTTTTCCAATGCCGAAGTGTCCGATGCATTTTGGCCAGGAGTCATGATCCGTGCCCACCCGTGCATTAAAATCTCCTAGTAATAATAGGTTCTCGTTGGCAGGAACGTTCGCAATGACAGAGTCCAAGTGCTCATAGAATATGGAGATCCTGGGTAGCCCAATCGTCAGAATCCCCCTCTCGGCCTTATTGATGTGGTCCAAAGGAGAGCTGATCAATACATTTGGCACCAATTTGGATGCAGGAGTTGCCGGAAGAGTGTGTCGAGTTGAACACCAGACCGCCTGCGGGGCTCCACTCCGGTTTTCAGTCAGGTTTACTCCCTAGCTATTTCTCCATAGCTGGATGTTCGTTACCCTAAACAGGGGCCCATACCGGGTACTGTCAGCCGGAGCCAGCTGAGCCCGGGACTCGTGTCAGGCAGGGTCGTCACGCCCTGAAGTAGTGAACAAAGTCACTACCCACTAACCAACGTTAAATACACATTAAAATAAATGCTTCTGCATTGTTAATTACATTTTCAAGCCAACATTAGGTGGGGCCGAACCACGGACAATGAAACGTAAGACTTTCAACGGTCTACCCATGGTATATTATGAATGATTTATTTGTGCAGATCCGCTCAAAAATTGAAGGACGATCAACTCAGTAAAGCCTCAAAGAAAAGCACTTCCGGAAGTTCTCATGGACTGGAATCATCGAGCGATAAGTAATTATAGGGACAAGCTTATAGAGGCGCTAATAACAGTATATATATATACATATTTTTGTAGTAAAAGTCCTGCAACTTCTACTTTTATTAGCACCTCTATAATCTTAGCCCTTTGATATGTATATGTATATAATGTGTATTTCAATTTGTTGAATGTTATAAAACGTTATGTTATGCAGCTCGGTCAGTATTTGTTTTACCCCAAACACAGTAAATTGCATATTTGTTTGACCATCTTTTATGTGATAAACTCCTCGACGTATGCTACGGGAAATGAAAGCAATTTCCATTTATGTCTATTTATGACTTCTTAGAATTAAAAAAAATCACACAATTCCATTGAGTGGTCATATTTTATGGAATCATCTTCCACCTAGTGTAAAAGAAAAACTGTTCTTCATTCTTTTCATTTAAGGCCAAGTTGACACTATTCCTGATAAACAATCCACTTTTTAATAGACACATGCAATTGGTATTGGTCCTCCTTTATTTTTCTTCTCCTCCCCGTTCTTAATGTTGGGAACGATTCTCTTTTAACAATTATGTCATATACAATTATTTTTCTTTACTTTGTTAGTTATCCCCCTTACGAAATGGAAGGACAAAACATAGATAGACTTAGGTTTGTAAGAAATTAACGACATAATAGTATTTTCAAACGTAAATTTAATGTGCAGTAGTTGATCTTTGCCGACCAAACAACAAGCTCTTTAGCGTTTCAGAATACTTGGGTGTTTATTAAATTTTCAATTATATACAAAATTACATATTTACAAGTCATTGGTAATAATTAGACAAACAAACAAACACAAAACCAATATGTATACGAACAAATAACAATAATGAAAGGACAAGAAAGTTATACAAAACCATTACAGTAAACAAAAAATATATAAAAACCTTGCCCCCCAAAATTACCAAAACATCCGGAAGGATATTTTGTGTACACTGTAAACATATAAATCATAATTTGAACTGCAGTGCATAAAGAAGAGTGAGTGGGCACAGGAATAACAATTTAAATCAACATGAGTATTCTATCATGTAAAGTCAAATCGCCATTTCTTAGAATGTGAAACAAGCTTGTTTCTGTTTTTCGCTGAGAAATATTCAATATCTTGTTGTTTCTTTACAAAACTCTTAAAAAGATTTAACACTTGGTAAATCCCCCTTAAATTTAAAAATATAAATATAGTATTTTGCCACTAACAAGAGATATGTAATGAATCTGTCTGATGAAAAGCCAACAAGTTTTTCAAATTTGGTAAGGTTAAAATTATTAATATGTTTGCTTCTATTATGTTTAACAAATATGTCCATATCGGGGTAACCTTTTCACAATCACAAAACAAATGAGTAATTGATTCCTCCTGGTTATCACAAAATATTGAATCTTTTTTTTAAATTTCATACAAAAAGGCATTTAAAGCTGTAGTATTGTGGATTTTTTTAAAAATAGAAAGAACGCAATCTAGTTTCAATTGTATAAGTGGAATTAGCCTTGTGTACCTCTTCCTAAATGATATGATCCGGAACTGTTGTTTTACTATTCCAATATTCATATCTCTTGTCAAGTGGATAGGAAATGCATGCTTGGAAACTTTTTTGCAGCTTTTAATTCAGTAACCAAGAAATCATGAATATCCAAATTATACCAACATACATTTTCTATCGAAAATAATATCGCTAGTGATATTCGTTTGTCTCGCAATGTGGTCAATAAGGAATCTAAAAGTTCACGACGTTTCGTGCGCATCTGCAACACTTCGTCTGGTGATAATAACTACTGTAAGCAAGGGTCTTTTATACTCTACGGGAGGACCGACGGAGCGGTCCATAATTCGATCGATAATTGGAAGAATAACGCACAATGCATATTGGTCGACGCACACGGTAATCGACCAATCACCAGGCCGCTGGATTCGGCCGCTGGTTCGGCTAATGCACCAGGCCTATTGACCGACGCATACGGTACTCAACCAATCAACGGGCCGCTGGCTCGGACCGTATGCTGAATGGAATCGACCGGTGTTGGCTGGTAGGACGGCGAGTGTCATGGCGGCGTATCGTCCGCATCCAAAATTCGGGGATATCGATCCCGTTGTCTCTGTTGAAATTATTAGGATTGAGACGGATATTGATAGCTTCTTTTACCCTCCGTGTATACCAATGCCGTTCCTGGGAAAGGCACTGAACCCCGTCCCAGTCTGGTTGATGCTGGTTATCCCAAGCATGTTCGGCTACGGCTGAGTTGTCAGTTCGACGGAGTCTGACGTCCCTCTTATGCTCAGTGATTCTTTCTTTTATCGGACGGGCAGTTTCACCGATGTAGGATCTATCACATCCTTTACAAGGGATGTTGTACACAATGCCGTCCCGTCTATGTGGAGGAATTGGATCCTTGGGGCGTGTAAGTTGTTGACGTAGGGTGGTATCTGATCTGAAAACCGTTCGAATGCCATGGCTCTCTAGGCGGCGCTTGAGTTGTTGGGAGACCCCATCAATGTACGGCAAGACTGTAAAAGTCTTGTATACCTTCTGATCCCTGGGTTCCGACGATCTTTTCTTGGTATTGTGTATAAAACGGCGTGGGTAACCGTTGAGACTCAGGGCACTGCGAACACGGGTCCGTTCTTTGCATGGCTGTTGTGGACTTGTCACAATGCGTGAAGCTCTGTCAAATAGACATTTCACTAGACCTCTCTTCACCGATATGGGATGGTGAGAGTCAAACGCTATGTACTGGTCTGTGTGGGTAGGCTTCCTATAGACTGAGGTGGAGAGCCTATGGTTGTCGTGTCTATGAACTAGAGTGTCTAAGAATGCTATCTTCCCTTCACACTCTATCTCTGATGTAAACTGGATGGTTGGTTCAAGGCTATTCATGTGTTTAAGCAGCTTATCTGTTTCAGAGATTGGAACTATGATGAAGGTGTCATCTACGTATCTCTTCCAAACACGAGGCATGCAAGAGAGGGGACATGTGTCCAACGCTTCTTCTTCGAAACTCTCCATGTATAGGTTGGCCACGACAGCCGAGACTGGACTGCCCATGGCTGCCCCTTCTGTCTGTTCATAGTATGAACCTTTATACAGAAAATATGTGGATCGTAGAACAAACTCGAGGAGTTGAGTGAGTTGTTCCGGTGAGAGTGCGGTACGGGTAGACAAATTGCTGTCTGATTGTAAGCGTTGCAATGTAGCATTGCATGCGCCCTCAATCGGTACATTGGTGAAGAGTGAAACTACGTCAAACGAAACCATGCGTTCTTGAGTACCTATGGTTTGCTCTGCTATGAACTCTGCAAAACCACTCGAATTGGGAATCGTATATTCAGTCAAACCGGTAAGCGGAGAAAGAATTTCAGCTAGGTACTTTGAGAGGTTATAGGCAAAGGAGCCTATGCATGACACTATAGGTCGTAATGGTACTGTGGGTTTGTGTATCTTGGGTAACCCGTATATTCTAGGAGGTTGCTTTTGTGTGGGTTTCAGTCTACGATAGGTCGGTTCATCCATCACATTATCTTTCTTTAGGTTCAGCAAGGTGTTGGTAAGCTTGCGAGCCAAGCGGTCTGTGGGATCTTTCTTTAATACACGATACGGACCAGACTCCAATAAGTCGGTCAATTTCTCATGGTATATTGTGGTGTCTAGAATGATTGTGGCACGACCTTTGTCGGCTGGAAGAATAGTAATACTATCATCAGCCTTCAAAGTTTTGAGAGCGGTGTGCATTTCTTTCGAAATGTTGTGTTTAGGGAGGGGGGGCGTGCTTTTTGTAGGATGTTGTCTACATCTCTGCGGGCGGCATCGGCCGACTCCGCATCAAGATACTTGACCGCTGTCTCAACTTTCGCAATTATTTCGGTAGCTGGAATCCGTCTAGGGGAGACGGCAAAGCCAAGGCCTTTCTTAAGAATCTCTTCTTCCGAAGAAGTGATCGTTCTAGAAGATAGGTTAATAACCCACTTCTCCTCATTCGCTAATGAGGGCACCGTCCTGCTCGACTTTGGCTGTGTGAGTTTATCAAATTTCGTTTGTTGTCTCGTCTTACATTTCATGAAGACATCTCGGTAGATGTCTTCATTAACCTTCAATATCTCATCGCTATGTTGGGGGACTAAGTTCGATATGACTTCGGCCTTCAAAGTTTCATATTCGGTCTTGGCCGAGCCAAGAGTGCGTCTGGTTAGAAAAATCCGTTCTTTTAAGAAACGACGGGATGCCGTTTCAGCTGCCTTCTTTGCCCCCATGGTACGCATCGGGGGTTTAATCAGTAGGTCATTGGGGACCACGGATGCTTTAATGAAACGAACCAAAAAGGTTAAGTGATTAGTGAACCGGGCCACCTTCTTGCTACAACGTTTATATCTACGCATCAGTTTCAGGGCAGGGCGCCCGTATGTTCGGTCAATAATGCTAAATATATTACTCATTGCGGATATAGTATCGAAAATAATATCGCTAGTGATATTCGTTTGTCCCGCAATGTGGTCAATGTGGTCGATTCCATTCAGCAGACGGTCCGAGCCAGCGGCCCGTTGATTGGTTGAGTACCGTATGCGTCGGCCAATAGGCCTGGTGCATTAGCCGAACCAGTGGCCGAATCCAGCGGCCTGGTGATTGGTCGATCACCGTGTGCGTCGACCAATAAGCATTGTGCGTTATTGTTTCAATTATCGATCGAATTATGGACCGCTCCGCCGGTCCTCCCGTAGAGTATAAAAGACCCTTGCTTACAGTAGTTATTATCACCAGACGAAGTGTTGCAGATGCGCACGAAACGTCGTGAACTTTTAGATTCCTTATTGACCACATTGCGAGACAAACGAATATCACTAGCGATATTATTTTCGATACTATATCCGCAATGAGTAATATATTTAGCATACATTTTCTAACCATTCACTGGGAATATTTCTCATTAAAAAATTGAATTTTCTTCTATCTGTCTGAGGAATGCCAACATTTAATATGAATTCTTCAAAAAATGTATAACCAGGGAAGGGAGGGATCAACAGCTCAGAAATCACCAATATTTTCTTATCAAACCAGGTTTCATAATAAAAATGATTGTTGGATTTCGAACGAATTAATCTATTAAACCACAATAATTGACAAGCCCCAATCTCAGAATATTTACAATCATAAGTTTCTAAAGTTGCATATTCTCTATAGATATACCAAGTACGTAAAGAATCCGCCACTTGAGAGTTACTTAAAGATTGTAAGACTAATTCTGGGGCATATGATTTCCAAAGAATATGGGGATCTCTACGAAATTTTTCCAAGGCTGATAGTTCAAATTTCTTCCAAACAGAATCATAATTTTCATCAAATAAATACTTGACCCATGTTATTATTTGATCAAGAGCATATGACGATGGATCAATCATTTTGAGACCACACTGAAGATAATCATTGTACAAGATTTTTCATTTAACTCTATCTTTACCACCACTCCAAATAAATTTAAAAAACAAACTATTTAACTCATTAAAAAACTTCTGAGGTATTTTTTATACTAAGAACAGAACAAAAATATAATAATCATGGAAGAACAAGGGACTTTAATACACATACTTTTCCAATTAAAGAAGGGCTTCTCATTCGCCAGCAATTTATAGTCTGTTTCATTCGTTTAAATTTTTCTTTATGATCAAGATCGAATATCGAACCCAAATTCAGTTAGAAATTAACTCCCAAAGATTTAAATTGAGAGATATTCCATGTTATACCCTGGTATCTCAACGGAAAATCTTGACATCCTCTCTTAGATCCGATCCAAATTGCCTCTGTTTTAGCTACATTAATCTTACAACCAGAACATCTACCAAATATATTCAAAATATCAAACAGTGTTTTAAAGAAATCTCCAGACCCATCTACAAAGCAGACAGAACCGTCAGCGAATAACGAGAAACATACCAAAATTGGCCTTAATTAGATTATGTTCCCAATATATTACACAATTGATGTTTTCCAAGGCATCTAAAATTCGAAGAAAGGATCGAAGTTGCAGGAAGGAAGAATTTGATAACTTCAATGGCTGGAGAATGACTACTCCAAACGCGAGGGGGAGGGGTATTCTAACCCCATCATGAATAATAAGCCAATCATAACAAATAAGCCGATGAAGACTTATTTCTATGCCTCAAATGTAATCAAAAGTAAATAAACTATTCACATATCCACGAAGACTTAAAGATATATATTTCATTCTTATCGTATTATCATTCCATGAAAGAAATCGCTTCACTATTAAATTTAAATAGTATTAATCAAAATGTACTATAATTCTTTTAGTCACATTTTAACTTAAGGAAATCAGTTCATTTATACTTTCAATATTTAGATAAAGGGTACTTAATTGCGGGAATGCGGATTAGAAACTGAATTTAACCTGTTTCAATAATGGTGGTATCAGATATTACTCGTAGCTAGGACTACGTAACATATTTCAAGTTATTATATTCCACATACAAAGAATCTTGCGCTACGATTGGTCAAGAGTAAATTACGTGATGAAAGAAAGTTCGCCCATCATTAATGGGAGAAGAAAAGTTTGTTGCACTCTGTAGATAACTATCTACACAGTGCAACGCAATTTTACTGAAAATAGTAGTACTATCTACACAATGCAACGCAGTTTTACTGAGTAAAGTAGTACTATCTACACAGCGCAACGTTGCGTATACGTAGGTACGTAAGTATTGCATGCACCTTACGTATCGTACACCGTTTGATAGCTGTTAATTGATGATCTATAGCCCCAACTTGACGGAAGAAGTATAATGTTCGATGTGGAATATAAAGCAAATACTCACCTTTTGGTTTCAGGCGATGACAAACTATCACTTCCTCTCCGATCTGAATGTATACGCTATCTTTCCATAGCTACATCCAGATCACCTTGGAAGTGATAGTTTGTCCTATCACCTTCACCGACGGTAATTATTTGCTTATTAATTATGATGTCATACATTAAATAACAGCTAGACAATCTGTACAATTGGATCTAACAAGAACGTGAGAGAAATAAAAAAAAGACGAACAAATTTAGAATCCATGCTTATGTTTCCGAAATAACCGGGAAAATCTTATCAGAGTGGTTATATATACAAGTTCAACTTAAATAGTAAGTTTTATTTCAATTCAAATTCATAAAAAAAACATATAAGATACAGATTATATACAATAAAGAAAACACAGAACACACACAAAATGGAAATATGTCTAGAAAAATAACGGAATTATACAAACTTAATCAGCAATAGAAATGAATTGGGGAAACTGTAAATAAAACCATAAGGTTCTGTCGAGGCAGTCCCCGTTATTAAAAGATACATACGAATTCCAACATTTAGCTATGCAAAAAATAACAATAACAAAACAGTGTACAACACATAGGAGACGTATTAACATGCAAATATTATTATAGATTTAAAAACAGATAAAGTATTTTTTTTATTTTAGATTTAAAAGAGTTAAAGAAAGTAGTATCACGGATATCTCTGTAAAAAGAATTCCATATTTTCGGGCCAGTGTGTCTAAAAGTAACAAAGAACTTGTTGATGGACATTTTTAATAAAATAGTTATCAGGATTTCTAGTATTATAATTATGAACAGATTTTTTACATTTAATCATAGTGGTAAGATTAATCTGCAATTGTTCAGTTTTCAGTTTAAAAACCATCAGTGATATACAATATTGATTCAATTGAAAAATATTTAAAAACTGTAGTTGTTGAAATAACGGTATTGAATGGGCATTGAAATCGGACATAAGACATATTCTTACTATACGCTTTCGTAATATAATCAGTCGTTGGCACGTTATGTCGAACAAAATAGTTTAAAGATAAACTTGAGTTCTGGTACAAAAAAGCAAATGAATTCTCACAGAATCAAACGAAACTTACACTGAATGTTCAAGATTACAAATAAATGTCATGTGCCAAACAAGTTTGGAAGAAAATGTATACTGGCTGAGTAATAAGCATAGAAAGATAAGAAAATCTGGTAGTACTAGCCCCGACACCATTTATGTAGTCCCATATACATCTTTCTGTGTACAGTGCTTGTTATCTTACCAAGACTGGGCCAAATTTATTATGATTTTGATGAGTCCAGAGCCTTGCAGTGCACACCAATACTTGCATGCTAGATAATCATCTTTTTCTGATCCATTCCACATCTTTTCTTTCACAATGCAATCGCAATACCAGAACTCACCTTTATCTTTAAGGCATACACACACACACACAACAACAACAAAACAATTATATGTATCTACTTTCAATCTGAGTTAAAGCCCCACTGTTCTAAAAGACTTAACTCCGTTTCGTTGACAATCAGCCATGCATGAAGTCTTTCGTCTACGGCTGATTGTCAACGAAACGAAATAAGGTCTTTTGTTAATTTCGTTTGTTGATAGGGCAGGCAGCCAGTGAAAACGAATTCGTTCAATCAAATTATGGAAATGCAAGCACTACTTTAAACAAACAGAACTTTGTAATTCTTTTCTCATTTTTCCTGGCTGAGGAGTCATATGAAAGGGCAAAAACCCAACTTTCTAGAAATTTGATTTTCTCTTCGAAATTCAGATACCGCCCGCCAAACAACTTTTCGGTTTCCTTTCTTCAAATTGATTTTAATCACTCATGCGTAAAATATGCATCAAAATGAGTTGCATCAAATGAAAGAGGAGGATCTACGCTTTCCACATTTGTGTCATTTATTAATTATAAATGTGATTAAGTTATGATAAAACATCGATAATTATCGGTTTCGTTTTTTTCTGGGACGCACTGTATAGAAAACTTCCCCAATCGGTGCCTGTTGGTCCCCATGATCCTTTTTTTCTTATGTTAGTTGAGAGCTGAGTTAATGAGATAGCCACCTGTCAATGACCTCGCTGTGTGGTCTAATCCCTTCTGGCCCAGTAGTGTTGACGGTATTTAAATGATATCCTATACTTGTAAGTCAAGTGAGATTATTATAAGCACGGTAACATTTCATATTTTTCTCCATAGACCTACCGAAGAATCCAGGGAGCCAGATTTTGATGACCATCTCAAGACAGTAGCTAAGAAGATTCATAAGGATATTGACATCGACAATCTAGGCAAAGAATTGGGTTTTGAACCTGCGGATATATCACGTTACATAAAAACGAACGAAAAATACCAAACAGTCACATACATGGGATCACTTAATATGCTCCGTGATTGGAGGAATAGGACTACATGGTCCGAAGAAAGTGAAAAGTTGAAGAAAGCCTTGATCGCCATTAATCACCATCGACTGGCAGACGAGCTCCTCAGCGACGATAAGGCAAGTAATTATACGAACTAGAAAATATTGAAACAAACTGTAAATATACAGTAGGCTTGGGGTGCACCATGTGATAGAGAGAGAGGGAGGATTGAGGAGTCCTGAAAAGGACTCTGACTCGGTAATCTTTCAGTCTTTTTCAAGACTATAGCAACAGTCCTTCTTCAGGACTAACAAACCCTCAAGAAAAATTACCGAGTCAGAGTCCTTTTCAGGACTCCTCAATCCTCCCTCTCTCTCACACATGGCGCACACGTAAGCCTACTGTATATCTACCTCACCATGCAAGCCGACACTTACAAGCAGCATCAAACTGTAAATAGTTAAATTTTAACATATTTATAGTTTGATTTTGTTTAATGCATGCTAATTATTACTGCTTATACGATCACATAAAAAAATAAATAAAGGGGAATCTCATAATCATAACCACAGGTTCGCCCTTATTGTTTGTTTAAATTCAATAGTAGGAGTAGTTTTCATATTGGCAATTTTGGAAATGTGTTTCGAATGTAGTCAAAACTATCAACCTTTATAAATTGCCTAGTTTGTATGTGAGTCCAATTTTTGATCCTCCCTTATTATGATTTTTAGGTGAAGAAAGTCCTTGATCACCATTGATCACCCTCGACTGACAGATGACCTCCTGAACGACGATATGGCAAGTAAGTATGAACTAGAACAATTGGAAAAACTCTAAATAGCTAAATTTGTGAAAAATTTCTGGTTTAAGTTTGTTCCATTTGTGCTAATTATTAATCCTCATACGATCAAAGAAATAATATAAAGGACAATTCCATAATCATACCTACATTTTCACCTTTAAAGAGATTTGTATATAAAGGTAGAAGACTAGAAGTACCCTTCAAAATGGCAATATGTAGTCATAACTATCATTATTTTCAAATTGCTTAGTATGTAAGTTAGTCCCCTTTGTTTTCCCCTCTTCTCCCTTTTTTGTTGTTGTTGAAACGGCCATTTTTGTAATGTAATTACATTTAAAGCGTACATTTGTGTTAGGTGCCTCGTTAGGTAGGTCAATCCAAAATTGTTGTCATATCTAGCAATAAATATGTAATGCTAACATATACTCATTTGATGTAAATGAATGAGATGATTCGTAACATGCTTCTTAAAGTTTCGTGCGTTATTTTGATTACATTACGAACATTGACCATTGGGATACGGAGAAATGATGCTCTTCAACCCACCAGTGGTAACCGATTGAATATACATGTACTTTGAGAGTTACTCAAATAACGAATCATAACGGTGTCAATTTCATTTTCCGTTACGTGTTGATTTACATTTGTTATTCCCAACAATTTGTTCCTTCATTATTTCTATAACTTCCAAGGTTATCAAAAAAGTATATGGTGTATTTGATAATAACGGTAATATCTTATTACCCTTGATGAATTGTAACAATATCGAAACAATCCAATACTTTTTAACTTCAACAATCTTTTCATGAATGTCACCGAAAGGCTGCATTGTTTTATTGTTTGGTTTCTCTTTATTTGCTTTTTCTGAAAGTTTACCAAGTTTTACTCTCATGATTTATTTGTTTTACTTTCAAAAGTTTGAAAGCTTAGGTCTATTCACCATAAAGACAAACCCACATCTACATGCATTACTGCAAACTGTTAACCTGATGGTCACTTATCTGTCAAGAGAAACACCAACCCCCTTTCCTCTCCCCTTTTAAAAATTTAAAGTCTTGGCTTTCTAAATCCTGCTCGTAATTAACCTAGTCACCGATTTTTATGGGAATACTGTTTACAATCATATTACTATAATGTGTGTCTGTGCGGCTGGACACACATGTGTATGTATGTGTGTTTCGGTGTCTGTTCACAAGTCTCTTCATGTGAATTCTTTGAATTTTTCATGAACAAATCTTAAAAACGTGCCTAAGATGAGATTCATCGCAGAGCATACGATAAAGAAAGTACTTCAGATTTCAATGCACATCTCTAGCAAGAGTCTTGTATAGCTTCTTTTTTTTTGCGCACATTCCACGAAGTACGGAATATCTACGTTGTAATGAATATAAGGATATTTGGAAATGTCCGTTCTCGTTTATGTTTCTAACACTATTTTTTCGCAAAAAAGAAAAGAAAAAAGAGAGGGAATTCAAAAATATATTTTACCGCAAATTACCTGTTTGCAATGCAACCAAGAGCTTTAAATAGAATAGAGAAAACTTCCAAAGGATTGAAAATAGTGCTTTTCTTTTTTGCTGTTGATAAAATTAGAAAATGTATATTATTTATTTCAAACAAAATATGTTTTTTTGAGGGCCAAAATGAAACAAATATGCCCCCATTCCCTGTCCAGTACAATATGACTTGATAATCAGTCAACTTTACGATTATTTGTTATTAGGAGATCCCTCTAACTCTATCATTTTAATGATTTATTTTATTTCATTTCAGAATCGTCAGCATAAACAAAAATGCGGGTAGAAGGTGAGAAACATTAATTTTCAGTAGCTGTAATCATATCGTCAAGAAACATCAATCTTTTAAATTTGAGATAAAACCCGTATCAGTTATGACTTAAAAATGAATATATACTTGTTTATCTGATGTAAACCTTCTCTTCATGGATTAAATAACATGTCAAATACACCACAGTTAAAACTAACACGCAGTAAATTAGCATAAACACATGTACTCCTGGCACAACGTGTCAGTAGGCGAACGAATTCAGATTCATATGAATTTATTGAATTCCAAATCGTGGCATATACGATTATCATGAAAACAAACAAAACAAGGCAAAATAAATGTAATATATTCTGAAGAGGAATGGACGTACATGTAATGTCCCAACCATCTGTTCTGTTATGGACGCCCCCTCCCCTTCTCTCTCTCTCTCTCTCTCTCTCAGTCCCGTTTCCCTATTTCCTAGTCTCTCTCTTCAGACCCGATAATTCTCTCTGTATCACTTCACTCCCAATTTATCATAGCGTACATACTTATTACTATCATTATCGTGAAATAAATAGGGATACTATTTCATTAATGTCCTCGCCCATTTGGTTTTCCTTGCAGTGTATCGTACCAAATTTACCCTGATTTTAGTTATTTTTTGTCTTTGTTTTACTAGTATAGTAGATCAAGTGACACATCTCCAGTCGTGTGTATTTGCAATTCCTGTTTCGAAATACTATTAGTAACTTTATCTAAAATTCCTTATATATTCGAATATATGCGAATGTAATGATAGGTTTTTATTTTTCATTTAATGTGTTTTGATGTAAAAAGAACGGTTTCAAAGAAACTAAATATTCACATAAGCAGTCAGAAAAGTGAGCTGCAGGAAATGATCATACAGATTAGCAAAAACATTACAATTATGACAATAATAGGTATACCCCGAAATAATCAGAGCCTCTGATCCTACCCTAGACTCCTAGAAAAAAACACTGTACATCTATATCCATTGCGATCTTTGTATAAGTCTGCACATGTGAAATTTCCAATATATACATGTATATAGATGTTGTATAATATAAAATGTTGGTTTTAGTTTATTAGATATGTGTGCATAAGATGTTAAATGTCTGGTGCACACTGTGGACCAATAACAATTACATTGTTAGCATTTGTTTTATGATGTACAATCCAATCCCATATATTTTGTTTTATTTTGTTAGAAATGTAAATAAAGGAAGTAAAATCAAATGAAAAGTCTTGATATAACATCGAAAGTTCAATGTATATTTCATAATTTCACACCCCAATCGAAATTAAATTTGTGTGCCTAAATCTGCACATAATTTTGACTGTTTTGATATGATATCATAACTTATAGTTCATGATTGATCTTTGTGCATTTATAATATGCTCATTTCATTGCTGAAAGTCCAATGTATAAATAGATTTCATATAATATCGCTCATCACTGTTAAGATTTGATTAGCATGTATAAGTCTTCACATCGTAATGGTGCTTGTCGAATGCTCCTCTTTGTTTAGAATATATTTGTTGCTGCATGAATCTGCACAGTTTCATGATGAGTGCCCTAAGTTTGTATGTTTGATATGATATCATATCTCCTCGATTAGATTAGATGTGTATGTTATAAGTTTGGACTCTACAATGTTGAATGCCCAATTTAGATATATTTCATAACAAATTATATCTTGATCTTTAGTGTGGAATTTGTTGTATAAGTCTGTACACGATGTTTAATGTTCAATGTACATGTATATGAAAGTTTATAATATTCTCTCTCTGTTGAGTTCAAATATAAGTGCATAAGTCTGCACAACATTAATGGTGAATATCCATTGCATTTGTCATGCAATATCACACTGAGATCGGATTTTTGTTGTCCTTCATAAGTCTGCACATTATAACGATGATAGTCCAATGTACATAAATGTTGTATACGATATCATACTTAGATTGAAGTTGTGTGCATAAGTCTGCACAATACTATTGTGTATTTCCTATGTATACAGTCGTGCATATAATATATTTGCAGGATATTATACTGAGATTGGATGCATGTCCATAAGTCTGCACGTTATAATGAGCAATATCCAATGTATATCTTATATGATATCATACTGGGATTTATTTTTGTGTGCAAAAGTCTGAACATTATAGTGGTTAATGTCCATTTATATATGTCATGTAATATCTTACGGAGATTGGATTTGTGTAAATAAGTCTGCACATTATAGTAGTGACTGTCAATTGCATATATATATATTTCATGTAATATCATACTGAGATTGAATTTGTGTACATAAGTCTGCGCATATGGTCGTATTCTTTACATTATATCATATCCAGCTATGATGCATTTTGATCCAGATCACTGCACAATTCTATCAACTATTTCTCCTGTACTTCATATTGATTCTAAATATATAATTGGATTTGTTGTTGTTGAATTTCCATCGTGAATTGGATGTGACATTGCACATAGGGCTGCAAATTTTAAAACGAAGTCTGTAATGTAAATATTACACCTTTCCACCTCTTGGCATTGCATTGCGTGTCAGGGTTCTGCCCAATATCTTGATGCATTTATGTAGTAAAGTTTCAGTCTCTATGGATTCGCATGCTTATGCTAAAATCAGCGCATTTCGTATTGATTTTCTGTAGTAAATGTATTTTCCTACATCAAGTAGGCTTTAAACAAAGGATGTGTGTCCATAATTCTGTACAATTGTTTCTTGTATGTCTGCAGACTATTGTGCGTATAATCAGAAAAAAATGTTTTGTTTTGTTTAAAGCAACACTGCATACATGTAAGTCTATCTATTTATATGGTACAGAATTGACGCGGCAAAATCGCGGTTATGTATTAATGACGTACCATTTATATACTTTATTACACAGAGCTCAGTGAATATGCCAAAGTCATTTGTTGCGCGCAAATGGCATTCATTTACACTTTAAAATCGCATCATAATTAAGCCCTTTATACTGTAAAGGTAATATGCTCAATATCATATCCAACTGTTTGATTAAATTTCAGTTCAAAAGTCATTACCGATTCCGGCGTAATGAATTATTCTTGTAATTGTTCTTGCACATAATGTATATATGGTATTTGAGTGAGATGAGAGATGGAGAGCCATAATACATGAGAGTGAAGGAAATGTAAAGTGAAAGAAATTTGAAGTGAATACAGGGATGGAGAGAGTAAAATTCTAGAATGAAATGAGGGGAGAGGGGGGGGGGGGGGGTTACATTCAAGGCTTCGTGAAAAAAAACGATTTCATTCAAACAGGCACCTTCTAGGCCCTGTTTCATAACATTTGTTATCAATAGCAAATGTTCAATGAAAAAATGTGCTAAATTTCTATAACAAATCTGCTGATAACCAATCAAAAGCAAGGATTTCAGTTACTTATAACAAAAACTGTCGTTTGTCACTGATGAAAAGTTCGGTGAAATAGAGCCCCGGACTTAGACAAGAGGAAGGAATTCGAGGTACAAATTAGGTGGAGAGAAGCAGAAAATTGTGGACGAGGCATCAGGGAAGGAACTAGGAAGATAAATGAGCCTCATGAATTTGCCCTCATCCAAACAATCATATCGCGATATCAGCATCTTATAACAGTTATTGCAACTTGTAATTGATAACAAGTTCTTTGGACCAGGGACCTGGACAAAGACGAGAAGAAGGAATTCGAATTAAACATGAAATGGAGATCGAGAGGAAGAACACCAAGTGAGAGGCGCCAGAGAACTGGGGAGTAGTCCAGTAGACGCTACCATATAACATGTACATGACCTGGAAAAGTTATTAATTACAAGGGTTTTTGTTGATTCCTGTTATAGATGGGCTAAGAGGTAAATTTAGCTTGGTTGCCATCTTGGCAACCTTGGGCAACTTTGTTGTAAGCCTTATTAGCATAATCATCAAATTAGGATATGTGCAATATTTAATATGTTGCTTATCTTATCCGGGAAGACTAAAAACAGGATAATACTACTTTCCAAGGATTTTCTATGACGAGGAGTTCATTTATGACACTGGTTCTTATTTTTAAGTAATGCAATTGGCTTAAAAAACATAATTTGCATAATGAGCTAATTCATATGTACAATATATACCCTTCATTCTCACTGTTTATCTAGAAAACATGGAAAGGGTGCGATGCACATTGTAAATCACTTTTTGAAGACAACACATTAATGAGAAGATATTCCATGTAGATGTAGTACAATTAGCCTAATTAACATAATTAATATATTTGCATATTTGCATTAATTGACATAGGTCTAATTTTCTCCAGAAAAATAGGGAATGACATTTATTTTTTATTTTTTTAATGACAACCAATATTTATCTCAGAGGTGAATCACGTTGTTTGACAGAAACCCACAAGGCCATTAGGAAATTCCCTGATTAATATTATAATTGGGTTAATTATGCTAGCAAGCCTAATTATTTTCCATTCAACATGATTTACATCTGAGATAAATATTGGTTGTCATAAACAAAATACACAGAAGAATTTTCATTCCCGATTTTTCTGGATAAAACAAGACCTATATCAATCAATGCAAATATGCAAATTTACTAATTATGTTAATTATAAAGCCAATTGTACTACGTCTAAATAGAATATCTTCTCATCATTTAATGTGTTGTCTTCAAAAAGTTCTTTACAATATGTCGCATTGCACCATTTGCAGGCTTTCTAGATAAACAAAGAGAATGAAGTCCATATATTGTACATATGAATTAGCTCATTATGTCAATTATGCTGGGAGTGGGAGTGTCGTGGTTGAGGGTTCCAATCTCGAGGCAGCACTAATATCCTTTGACAAGATATTAACCTGCACTTGCTACTCTCCACCCAGGTGTTAAATGGGTACCCGGCAGGATGCGACCGTCATTGTTGGTCAAACAGTTTGTGAACGTCAAGTAACGCCTGGCTGGAATGCTCCCCATGGAGTGGAGATTGTGCACACAATGTGTGCGTGCAAGCACTGAATCCAATGACCGGGGTAATAGTATATTTGTAAAGCGCTTAGAGACATTTGTGATAAGCGCTATATAAAATTTAAATATTATTATGATGCTATTTAAGACATTTGCATTTCTTTAACAACAAAAACGGTGCCATAGATGAATTCCTCGTCATAGAAAACCCTTGAAAAGTAGTATTATCCGTGTTTTTAGGCCTCCCGGATTAAGATAAGCAACATTTTACATATTGCACATATCCTAATTTGATAATTTTGCTAATTAGGCTTATACAAAAAGTTGCCCAAGGTTGCCAAGATGAGATCCAAGCTGAATTTACCTATTAACCCATCTAAAACACGAATCAACAACAATAAAACCTTGTACTTATTAACTTTTCCGGGTCTAAAAAAACTTCTACCGGACTATAGTGAATATATCTCATGAAATGATATGACTTGATACACAAGAAGGATTCCCTCTTACGGTGAAAAGTGTCCAACTATCAGAGCACATTGGGAGAGCTGCCTGCATCGTCCAGGAGAGATATATTTCTATAATTCACACCCCGCAACAATAATAGACAATACCTCTATTATGAAACACAAAAGAAAGCGAGAGAGAGAGAGAGAGAGACAAACAATACTCCCCTCCCCCTTTAGATATATATATATAGAGAGAGAGAGAGAGAGAGAAAGAGAGATCGCTTTGGTTAACAACCCAATTTACAACAAAAGAAAACAATAGCATGAACAGATAATAGTTATCCACTCATAACTATCGATCTATATCGCAGTACCTCCACTTCTTTTCCAACGCCACTCCACCGGCCGGCTGTACGTAAAGTATAATCACATAAATACGTTTAGAAATAGGATTGCGTTGTCCTGAAAAAAACGTAAAAAGTTCAACCAAATGAGCTTCAGAGGTGACATTGGAACTGTTATTCTGCATCAAGAAGGTATTGTTGATCATTTCATTTCCTTTTTTAATCGTCTTAGAGCATTTTCAGGATGTTATGGAAGTTTGACTAATTTGGCATGTTTGGCAGAAACTGTACACATACTCACGGCTTATGTGGTGCGTCGGTACCACAACACTGGAAAACACATAGAACGCTCATCCCCATTCAAAATGCACAAATCAACGTGTGGCCGTTGATCGCGCTGAGAAATACGCTCGAGTGCACACGTCGCCGCTTTTCAACTTGTAAAGCCCAGTCGACCATGGGCATGATGGCACAGTTATACGCTATTCTGATATTAGTTGTATATGCCGTCGTCTTAAATGCACCAGTGTAGTTTGAAGCCGGCTTTTTCATACACAGTGCGATCCAGATAAAACGACACAGAGAATTATCGATGTTTTATCATAACTTAATCACAATTATAATTGATAAATGACACATATTTGGAAAGCTTAGATTCTCCTCTTACATTTGATGCAACTCATAATAATAATAATAATAATATATTAATAGCCTAATAGTCCACTCCAAATTTTATTAAACCGAAACGGAAATTATTTTTGCCCAATTGATCGTGAGCCCGGCAGCCACTGAGCAGCGCCAGTTCGAGGTTGCTCTATCCCTTATTGTTGAACGCCAAACAAGGTAACAACAACTCCCATCTTTTAACGTCTTTTGGTATGACGCGGCCGGGGTTCGAACCCATGACCTCCCGGTTGTGAGGCGGACGCTCTACTGACTTAGCCAAAATTCCGGTATATTTCACGCATGAGTGATTAAAATCTATTTGAAGAGAGGAAAACAAAGAGTAATTTGGCGGACGATATCTGAATTTCTAACACAAAATCACTTTGTCATTCCTTGCTCATTTTTCCTGATCGAGGTTTCATATGAAAGGACAGAAACCCAACTTTCTAGATATGTGATGTTCTCTTTGGAATTCAAATACCGCCCGCCAAACGACTTTTCGGTTTTCTCTCTTCAAATTGATTTTGAACACTTATGCGTGAAATGTGCATCATAATGAGTTACATCAAATGAAAGAAGAGGATCTAAGCTTTCCAAATATGTGTCATTTATTAATTATAAATGTGATTAAGTTATGATAAGACATCGATATTAATGAACGGCATGCGTTTATCTTCTAGCATACCTGATATATAAACGTTGAATTTTATATTCTCTTTCAAGACCAAGATACACAACAAAGTATTGTTAACATTTGAATAAAAGCAAAATCCTCTTCCAAGATAAGCCTACTAAACACCTCCGTGTTTATATTATTTCTAGTGGGGGGGGGGGGCACATTCATTTGTTTATTTTCAACAGTTTACTGATAATAAATTATTCACGGCCAGATGGCCAACATTAAGGAAAACAGGGAGAATCCAGAGAAGTAGAGAGAAAGGGATAGGGGAATTAGGTGCAGGAAGAGAGAGAGAGAGGGGGGAGAGAAAGAAAACAACATATATGAGGAAGAGGCAAGGGGGAAAGAAAGAGGGAAAATGTTAAGAAAGTCTTAGTCAACCATTGACAAATATATCTTTTATGTCTGATCATGTTTTTCATCTAATCTAAGACGTAAACATAGATATATTGATATATGTAATCACTTACTAAGAAACAAAATGTTTAATTTTGTATATATGTATACCATACGAGCTCCAGTATTCTAACTAATGAAACACATCTGTAATTCGCTTCAAATGATCATTGTGATGGGGTAATTGCAAGAGTTCCAATATTGAATATTGATTATCACAATATCCGTAAATCAACTGGAAATATCAACTGTATTAAATTAGAACCAGTTGGGAACGTTCAACTGGTTTCAACTGGATCCAGTTGGTTACTGGTTTCAACTGGAACCAGTAATTTGTTCTAATTTCTCTATTAGAAAACCAGTTGGCAACTGGTTTCAATTGGTTTTGCTCCCATTGTTTTGAACGGGATTTTGGTCTTGGGTCTTGATGCCAATCAGAAAGCCGAGGAATGGGTTCTTGCGTGGTGTCAAGGTACATGTATTTTCCATGAGCTTTTGTGATGGAACTGAGGTATCTGTAAGCATCTGTCATGAATGGTCTTAAAAAGTGTTCATTTTATGGACGAATAATAATTTTACATGCTAATGGATTTCGTGAGTTCAGTAAATCGAAGATGTGATATACTTTTACTGTGGCACTGCAGCCCTTGAACTGAGGAGGTCCCTGCTCTTCGAGAAATTGTATTGCATTCACAACACTGCTGCACAGAGTTTTATCAGCAATGTTTACTTTCATTTTTCATTTCTGTTGCCTAATCGCAAGTCATCATCTTTCTGCAGTTCATGCAGCTCCTTGCAATAATCCCATTTCAAAGACTTCCCCTCCTCATCCTTTAAGATCCCATTTGATGCCAGGGCGTTTCTCATTTTAGTTTGATGACGGGACAGATATCTAAAAAGACACTGACATGGTTATCTGGGTTTAGTCGGTGGGGAAGGGGGGGGGGGTAGACGAAGGTCAGGCACTTTCATTGATGCTCCAAATCTTTCCAACTTTTTCACATGACATGATGGCCCATCACAAGTCAGAGATTCAATCAATATTTCGACATTTGCTGGCTTACTCAAGCATTGCTGAACAAAATTATTACGATCAACTCCCGTCACGCACTTATTGAGAAGTATCCACCAGCAAAACAAGTTTCCAGTATAAATTCAATGGTACCACCATAACAAAACAAGAGCTTCTGTTGCAACTTGATTTGTGTCACTCTCACATTCTATTCCGACATCAGCGTAGCCATGAAAATGTATTACCATCCAACTGAATATGCTTCTTTATGGACTGTTCTAGGACAATTACCCCCTGGAAATTACCCCGCGGAAAATTATCCCCGGAAAATTACACTCCGATGACAACTACCCCCAAGGACAATTACCCCAAAGACAGTTACCTCCAAGGACAATTACCCTCCTAGGAAAATTACCCCGGAGGACAACTACTCCTGTGGACAATCAGGATCCAATAGCAAAAGTCGATTTGACAAATTGAGAGATGGCTACGAGCCCCTGCATGAACCCATTTTCGTTCAAATACTTTAGCACGATGTCTTTCTCAATACTGCACATTTCCCTTTAATTATAATTTATGCAACGCCAGTGTGTATGCTGATTTCCACAAAGGATGTAAGTTTTAGGTAACTGTCCAGCGTTTCTCAAAATGCATATAAATACATTTATCTGGAGCAGCGTTATTTTAACTAATTTTTGTTAGTCACAGTACCCTCTTAAAAAATAAAAGTTTCTCCCAAATCCCAAAGTCTTCACAGACTATTTATTTTTCATGACTCTGGCACTCGTCAAGTGCTATGATCACACGTATTGGCACATTTAAGAATAAAAAAAGGAGGTAAAAAAAATAGTTTGTAATCAACACACTAGAAACGATTTAAAGCAGGCCTGCATGTGGGCACCTTGCCGCCGAATGTACATGGATAAAATATGATGTATTCGGTCATGACCATGCTACACGAACATGATGATATTCGGGCCCTCGTTGGCCTTATTGATCATGTTTTTAAATATAATGAGTACGGCAACAATGTAATCTTGAAAAAAAAGATATACTATATATAAATATATATTCGGGCGCCTTGCTGTCAAAATATTTTCAGCGAGCGAGGAAGGAAGATACTTAATTGTATCTACAATTTTATTTTCTCATATAATTACATACTAACCATTTCTGATTTTTTTTTTCTTCACAAAATCAACATTTTCCAAATGTAACTAACATTCTGTTTCGGTACCCCGGTTGAAAAACGCTGGAATTACAAAATCAAATGACATGAATTAACACACGGAGCGGATATTTATTTTCTTTTGAAATGGCACCGTCCATGCAACTTGGAGTCAATTTCTATTTTAAAATAATTTAACGTACAAGAAAAAAATATTATACTTCAGCATGACAACAAAAATATATAGATAACGTGAAGGAAACCTTAATTTTGGATCATGTATGAGGGCCCATTATACATACAAAGACAAATACACGATCGGCTTATTAACAAAATTATAGAGAATGCAAACATGGAATCTTACATCCTAATTTCTTTGTTATGCCATTGTTGGTGATAGAGGCTGTAACGCGTGCTCTCATCTGCGCGCAATGTACGGTTCGTCCCAGAAAAAAAGTATCGATGTTTTATCATAACTTAATCACAACCATAATTAATGAATGATACATATTTGGAAAGCTTAGAATCTCCTCTTTCAGTTAATGCTACTCACGTGCATATTTCACGCATGAGTGATTAAAAGCAATTTGAAGGAAGGAAACCAAAAAGTAATTTGGCGGGCGGTATCTGAATTTCAAAGAAAAATTCATATTTTTAGAAAGTTCATTTTCTGCTCTTTCATATGATACCTCAATCAAGAAAAATGAGCCAGATATAACAAAGTTCTGTTTGTTTAAAGTAACCCTTACATGTTCATAATTTTAACAAACGAATTCGTTTTCACTGGGTGCCTGCAGTAGCAAAAAGCAGATTTGACAAAAGACTTAACTCCGTTTCGTTGACAATCAGCCATGCATGAAGACTCTCGTCTACGGCTGAGTAGCATCACATGAAAGAGGAGACTCTAAGCTTTCCAAATATGTATCATTTATTAATTATAGTTGTGATTAAGTTATGATAGAACATCGATACTTCTCGGTTTCCTTTTTTCTGGGACGCAATGTATTGTTACATTTTTAAGAAATGTAATTTATATTCTTTACTCGGTAGCAAATCTACGGGTGAATTGGGCAACTTCCACCCCCACCCTCACATCGTCTTTACTCGGTAGCAAATCTACGGGTGAATTGGGCAACTTCCACCCCCACCCTCACATCGAATTGAATAATTTGAAAAGACTGAAATGAACTTCTTAAATAACAAAGAAAACGAAAGTTCATGAAATTTTCTGTAAATATCGATTTGGAGAGAAACTCGCATTATACGTCTCAGTGTTACAAATTCCTCGGGGGTAATTTTCATTGGAGTAGTTGTCCTCGGGGAGTAATTGTCATCGGGGGTGGGGGGTACTTGTCCTCGGGGGATTATTTTCCGGGGGGATGTCCTTGGGGTAGTTTTACTCGTTGGGGGGGGGGGGTAATTGTCCTTCGGGGGCAGTTTCCGGGGTGTAATTTTCCGGGGTTGATTGTCCAGGGGGTAATTATCCCGATACGTTTATGGACATCTCGTCTATCATCAGGGCAACAACAAGTTCGTGTCCATTTCATTTGCCTCTTTGGCCTTAAGTTTAGTGTACAGAATGCCTTCTCTGTAAATCCCGTGTTACCATCGATGGTGCTATACTATTTCCGGATGACAGATGTGTGGGGTAATTGAAGGTCTTGCGAACTAAGCTAACTGCCTTTGTAGAGTGAAAGTTTAAGGTCAGGGCAAAAACTCCGGAGAGGAATGCTTTCCCTTGAAAATTACATATTTGCTCCGTGGCTTGACATACCTCTTCATTATTTCTGCTGGTTTATCACAGGTATTTTCCCACATTTGCAGCCCCTGTTTTGTCAAGTAGTTATTCTCTTTCAGTGTATTCACTACTTCTTGTAGAGAATTAACCTTTTTCTTCAGTCTCTGTGCGTTGGACTGAAATGTTTTAAGTCGTCTCATCATGAATAGGGACTTTAAGATTCGCACGAAGACAATGGGGATTGCTACGATCGACGTCCTTTTAATGCACTGCCTTGAATGGACGTCACACGTATCAGTCCACGCAAATCTAAAAGTCCCTAATTACAGCTGCTCATACGCCTTTTCTACCTTCCGCTTCACACTTCTAGGGCTTTCTTGGATGGGGTATGTATGGTCATATTGCGCACGAGATCTCTTTCGAGGGGTTTGGGGGACTGCATTCAGCATCAACACACTGATGTCAACAAATTTTGTGGAAAGCTGAACTGCGTTAGCACAGCATCTGAATGAAACCGAGTTGTCTGACCCGTATTATCGAAGCATTCCTCTACAAAGTGGTCGGAACATATGGTTGAATACTAGATGTGTGTCCACTAGTCTCTTCTAATGATGACTATCCATTTTTCAGAAGTGCGTTGTCACCTCATGTAAATCTTTTTATTGAAGAAAACAACAATAAATTAGTCAAATGGGCAAATCTAGCCAATTTAAAGGGAAACAACAAATTCTTTGGAAATAGAAAAACATAATCTAAGATGCTTTCATAATTGAATCTCACTTTTCCGTACCGTTCTTGATTTTCAAATCGAAGCCTGATTTCCTCTTTTCCTGTAATAAAAGCAGAAATTACTTTTAAAGGTTTAGCCTCAAAAGTACCTACTGTTAGGTATTTGTCTGTGCAAGAGGACTTAAAAGATCAACTTTCATCTGTTGTTCCATTATATAAAATGATAAAATGGATGCATGGGATTACTTATTACAAAAAGCCAGGCTATCTTTAAACATCACTAACAGACTCATTAAACCCTTATAATTCATTACTGCATTATTGATAGAACTTATAGGCCTATTACCAGTGAAATATCTTTTCGCATCCTTGCTCGTCACGAATGGGTGCTTTTAAATGCAGTACAAAACGGAATAGTGCTTGGCAAACCGTCAATAATTCAAAGAATTCCAGCCTGTCGTTGAGAAGAATTTGGCGAACACAACAGAGGACTAACGAAGATGGCGGATATCACGTGATCACGGACGGGTGGTCGCCATATTTGTTCCCCCCCCCCCCCCCCGGAGCCTTCTACGTACTTTCGAGTTTTGTGGTCTATTCTGTATGCACTGAGTAGCCGATTCAGGTGATAACTCCACGTGTTACTCGATTATCTAAATAGGCTAGTCTAAACATACGCTTAAGCTACTCGTGAAATTAAGCTGATCAACTGTACCAAAGCAACCGTATTCAGTAATATATATATTCATATTTATCAGGTAGTGCCAGGGCTAAAAGGTGAATTCCTGCTGGAAACCAAAACAACATGTTCCAGAGAGCTTAAGAATAAGATGCCCAAATTACAAGACGATATTTAGGGAGTTATTCGATAGAAGCAGTAAAGCCTAGTAGACAAATCTTCGTCATACACTGCGTGCATGTATTGAAAATAATCTCTTAAACTAAGTCAATTTAAAGGAATGCCGACACGACTGTACTTAAAAAACCCACTAATGTGAAACTTGACTACAAAGACCGCCAACGGAAAAAAGGGAGGGGAAAGGAGATTGGGAGACATATATGACATTTCTTGAAATGTTAAATAGACATGTAGACAATAGAAACACTACATTAAAAGCGACCACGTACATTTGTTTTATGTGTGATAAAGTGGTAGCAATTTACGTTTGATTTGTTCTTTCAACATCAGGTTTCTAAGTTGTAGCAAAGTTTCGAGAATGCAGTAAAATACTAGAGCCTGCCTTCCATTACAGACGGGGCAAACCTGCAAATGAAGACCCAACAATCATATAATGTTGCTGTTTTGGGAGCCCTGAAGGAAACACAATGGTTGACATTTATGTTCATGTCGAACCCATCAACAATTATCTCAGCAGTGGACAGCACGCAGATATTTATATAACTGAATAATCCCTTTTGTGGCCCTTAATGTGTCATGAGACACATTTCTCAGAGGATCCTTGATGCTGATAATGTGACAAATTCACTGAATCAATGATTAATATATTATATATATATCCTATTCGAAACTCAATTAATTCATCCTGTATTTCGGGTTCGGACCAAGCGAGTAGAAGGGCCCTTAGTTCCTCTTCGCTGTAGTTTGAGCCCTTGACACTCATTTCAACAAAATCATATAGTATGGAAAAAAGTACTTAGAATTAGTTTAACAGGTTACACAATGAACTTGCTTGGATGACTATGCTTGTGCCTGTATATAAGCATGCCTTGAGAAAATAACAAGCATCATATATTAATTGTGCACCGCGGAGCGCGGATTTTCATGTCAACCGGAAACACGTTTATTATGACGTCATTTCAACGTGTTTACGAATGATTGTGCGTTTATGCTTCCCCAGAAACCTTCTTTTTCTTGAGAAACGCCGCACAGTGGACTAGGGAGGAACCAAAGTGCGCCAAAACTCATTTTGGAGGATTTATTGTTTATAAATCCAGAGGAAATGTTTGAATTTCCAGGGATTTCCGCTTATATGTTATTACCAACATTTTCTCTGTTGTCTAAGCTTTAATTTGATACCAGATTTAGCTGCCCGATTCTTCCCGGTTTTATGTTAGAGCCGTTTTCCTTGCAACTTAAAGCTTAGACATCATACAAAATGGTGGTAATACAATTTAAGCGGAACTCTGCGGAAATTTAAACATTTCCTCTGGATTTATAAAAAACATAGATAATTAGTCCATTTTTCAGTGAATTACCCTATAATATATCATGAAGATTGTGTTTCTATTAATCTTAACCCGTTCAAGCAACGAAATGAACTATCAGGAATATGTGAGAGCAATTTAATATCAATAACTTCAAAACTTCATGTTAAATTGAAAGATTTATAAAATAAGTCACTTTTGCGCTAAAATTGTGAATATGTAGAATTTTGCTGTTTGAAGGAGTAATTTTATACCTTTATTGTGCATAACGGAATTAAATATTTTACTGAAATATTCCTCAATGTATTACCTTTGAACTGGGCAAGAACAAAAATTAGAAAAAATAAATCACCAAAAAAGAGTTTTGGCGCACTTTGGTTCCTCCCTGGCGCACTGTGCGCCGGTCCAAAACGCACTTTTTATGAGTTTCCGATCGGTGTTAATACGAAAATGAGAAAGGACGCAACCGTTTTTTGAACTAAACGCGTAAAAAAAGCCTCATTCTAGCCTTAAAGAGTTGACTAAAACGCATAAAAACACCCTAAGTACAAAAGACCGTCATTTAATCACCTCGAAATGCCTACTATTGTTTCAATCGACACAGGACTATCAACCACTACTTGTTTAATATACTACTAGTTTTAGAAGCATTCACAATTGAAATCATATTTAAGCCATTAATTATATGTACAGTGCGGAGTGAATCTCGAACAACAGAACCTAGACAACAAATTGCAGCGTGTGACGTAGTTGAGAGTAAAGAGCAAGTACTCAGCTTTACAATTTTGTAGGCCATTCATTAGTTAAAATGTAATCCGATAGTCCTAGAAGCCTTCAAATTTAAAAACTTACCTTTTGACATTATTGAATGTACAGTGCGGATAAACCCATTATATCCCGGATTAAGCTCTTACTAAAATCTTCAACTCTTAATGTAGACCCAGACACGAAGTCTTGGAATGTGACATGAGAGTAAACAACAAGATATTACCTTGATAATGGTGTAAGTAATTATTTAGTCAAAATGTGATACAGTAGTCTTAGAAGCATTCAAAGTTAAAAACGTATTTTTGCCATTACTATATGTACATGTGTTGTGCGGATATTAAATGTTAAAGTGTGCAATTAAATGCCTTTTTTTACAGAAGCGGAAGGTGAACGCATTGTACAAACTCCGAGCTTCATGATCGTGTGGTGATTTCACTGGAGCACTTTCCAAAAGGAATAATGGACTTCATTAAAAATTTGTTCTTCACGAAGACAAAAGTAATGTCCTTCATGCCTTTTCTTCCAACAATTATGCCACCTAGTAGGAACGTGTTATTGGAGCTTCATATGGTCAACAAACCTCATGGACTTTCTTGGGTATGACCAAACAATCTGTCATAAAGTAATTTCAATTTGTTTTCATGAATACCCACATCCACTAACACTCATCAAGCAAGGCTCACCTAGTCAATAATGATGGTTTCATAAGATTGGCCCCATTTGTATTAACATATAAAAGGTAAATTAAATTCGTGCCGTTTGAAATGACTACACATTTATGTTATTATTTTTTTAAGGATTCAAATCATTTTCATAGGTTGTTTCTTGCATTGTGATATGTATGTGTAATATTAATTATTATTAACCGTATCAGACATCTGAGCAGGGTAATTTTTAAATGTTATTGCCCTCAAGGTTTGATGGATAAAGTCAACAAAATTACAATAAGTTAGTCCGCTCAGAAAAGTCAATGGGATTTTGTGTGTAATTTGGCGGGCAATATAGGTTATATAGAAAACCAATGCGCAAATATTTTACCCCGCTCAGAAGAGTCAATGGGATTTGTGTGTAATTTGGCGGGCAATATGGGTTATACAGAAAACCAATGGACAAATATTTTAGCCCGCTCAGAAAAGTCAATGGCAAAATGCGTGTTAAACTAGTGCGCAATAATATAGTGCCAGTTGTAATTTACATCGCGCATCAGCTATTGTAATTTACATCGCGCATCGTGTTAGAAAATGCGCACTTTGCGCGAACTCCATTGTGACGTAACAATCACACCCTAGGCAAACTGTTTGCAGTGTATCGAAAATCTGTCAAACACTGGATGAACAGTGCTGGTTTGACAATGTTTTTGCAACTTCTAATGCTAGGAAACCCTGTGTAGCCTACATAATTTAAGAGTATAAGATAGTAAGAGTTTCTTGTTTGCTCTAGATGTCTGATGTGGTTAATAATAGTAATATTGACTGCCTAATTCAGGGCAATACGACTTGTCATATATCACCCTCACCTTCGGTTCGGGCGATATATGTCGTATTGCCCAGAAGGCAGTCAATATTACTTAATTATTGCGTTTTTACTATGTAGGTAGACAATAAACAATACAAGACTGGTGAACTCGACCAGGAGATTAATGCATAGAGAGTCATGACCTGGTTCAAATACCCTTTCTTGGAGTCCATAAACTAAGGAATACCCAGGCGCGGTTCCACGGGGGGGGGGGGGGGGGGGGGAGGGGGATGCCCTTGACAAAACAAGTTTAAGATGGTTTCCACACATTTCCTTTTTTTGTTTGCCCAAGGGGGGGGGGGGGGGGGTTAGTGTTCACTAGCCTTACGACCCCCCTCCCCCCCCCCCCCCACTGACTAAAATATCGGTCGGCGCGATTTTCAAATTTCAGGCCCCCCTACCTATTGTAAATCCTGGATCCGCCACCGGGAATACCTCTCTTTATTTTCTCTCCTCGCCATATCATGTAGTTCTCCTAAGGACTACCGAAAGAACATGCTCATTCTCCTTTTATTCTATCCCCTTTAAAAAACCCAATAGCCTTTTTCACGACTTCCCACAGGGTGAAACCGCAATCTTATGGACTGTTCAATTTATTAGGTGATACGTATGAAATATACGTATCACCTTTTGATTTCGTCAAGATTTTTATTATTTATTTATTTATTATTATTTATTATTTATTATTATTCTTCCTCGAATTTGTTCGCAGGATATCTCAAGACTGAATAAAGCCATTATCATGAAACTTGCCATGATGATAGATCTTAGTCTAACTTAGAACTGCGTGACTTTTTAGAGAGTCAAAATTATCGTGACGTCATCCAGGCGCCATTTTGTGAAAATCAACTTATGATCATATCTTCATTACTGAAAGACAATTCTCATGTATAATTATCAGGATTAAGATCAATATCCGTCCGGTCAATTTCAGGTCAATAAATGCGCGCAAAGATGCGCGTACGCTTACGTGCGCGCGTTAACGCGCGCGAATTTTTTAAAAATGCTCAAAATCATTCCAAATTTTTTTTCCATACGTTTTAGGCCATTATAAGCATTTTATAAAAAATCGCGCAAAACACCCATTTTTGCGCGTTTTCGTTCGTCACGGCCGAACGAAAAATAATTCCTCTGCAAAAATTATTGACAGAGTATTCTTCATATTTTTTCCGAACAATTTGATACCATGTTCATCTCTTTATCACTATAAATAACGGAATGAGCGTCCGTCCAAGATAAATATCCGCGCGCGCGAGGTCATGTATTACATAGCATATATTGGCAAAAACATGCCTATACAAAGTACATCGGGATGAATAAGGACTGCCATTTTTGTTTCATATTTAGATACAGTATGAGTCGGAGATATGGTTTCATATCTTAATAGGCCATTAAATACATCTTGACGTCATCATAATGGCCTTGAAAGTCAAAATACAAAATTGTATATTATGACTTCATTATATTTATGGAAAATTTAGTGTATTTCTCATAATATTGACTGATTTTCTTCCAAATTTCGGTATCTTGTAGTTGAGGCAATTGCCTTCAAGATAAATACACACTAATTTTTATTTCATTGACGTCATCATAGTACAAAATTCAATTAAAGGCCACATTTCAGAATTTTCTTAATTTGCGTGTTATGCCTAAGGAAGGTGAATTTCGTTCACATCATGAATCTTCATGACATTGATCTTTGAGCACTATCTAGCTTATGAGTACTCTATGTTCTTCCAAATTTTGATACGGTGTAGCTAATAAATTATCTACAATATTGACGAACATCATTTATCATTTCGATGACATCATCTAAGTGAAAATTTCAATTAAAGGTGACATGTCAGAATTTTCTTAGTTAGCGTGTTAGGCGACTTTTTCTGAAATCCTGATTCTACAAATCTCTATCGAATACCTGAAGGGGGCGCTATACCACTCTTAATCATGGTCTTTATCGTATTTATGATCATTATCATTAGATCATCATCGGCACACTTTCATGATAACAAAATAGCACGTATCACCTAATTCGTCAAAGTGACGATTTAAAGTCTAGTTGATATTGAATCCATTAAGGGCCTAGTCCGAATGTTAAATTATTCTGGAAGTTGTTGTGTCACTGTGCCTATACATTATTCAAATTACTGCTAGTAACCCCTCTTCGAAACTAAAAACTTTTACTAAAAATGTTTATGCATGTATATTGTGTAAGTTTGAACAGCGATACATTCATGTACATGCACTATTTGTATATTCTCATGTCTGACAGTTTTTCTTTTTCACAAATATCGTCTTGTCACATTACTTTGTCACAGCGAGATATTCATCATCTCCATGGCTCTAGGATCCAACCCGTTAAATATGATGACGATGAGATGGAACTCGAAATCAAACCATTGGAAGTCAGTTGCAAACTAAGTTATAAAGAGGTGAGACTCCTCCCCCTTCCCGTATTAGAAGTTGTTGCTCTTGAATTTATACTGGTCTCGACTGTATCACCTTAACTGTAGTAAATCTTTGTATCATTAATTCTTTATATTTTCTTGTGATTTTAAATTTATATATTACCTATTAAGATTACAACTAATACTGCTGTTCATATGAAAAAGACCGTTCGTGTAATCCAATCGACTCCCATGAACAACATTATGGCCAATTCGGTCACTTGTTGGCCATAAATGACGATTTATATTAAATTTAGTCCAAAATCTATCAAACCTTTCAGTTACAATCATGGATGGATAGATGGGTGGGTCAAAACATAGACATTTAATATGATTTTTTTTTTATCCAGTTCGGACCACTTTGGTCATTTTGAGCGTTTTGCAATAACCACAGAACTTAAAGGGATAGTTGAATTCTGTTTTCAGACCGAAAATGCCTTCAAAGTGCATGGCTATTGCTCTTATTCTTATCTATGACATTTCTAGTGCCCTTTTAGAACCTAAAATTGCTATGAAGATAATTTTAGACCCCAAAATGTGTGAAATTTAGCTAATATGATCATACCAATTCAGCTCCAGTTAAAAAAAAAATACGGTGACCGTTATGCTACGGTCACAAAGGTTCGTACGACCCTTAATTTCGTATGAATCTCCCGAATTTCTCTTGTCTGAAAATCGTTCGTACGGCGTTTGTAGCAGTTCGTAATAATAATAATAATAATAAAGATAGATTTATTGAGCGCATAATAAACCGAAGTTTCTCTATGCGCTTTACAAAGTAAAAAACAAGCAAGTACAAGTATATTTAAATAGTTGCACATTAAGAACGAAAAATAAAGACCTTAAACTAAAGACATGTAGCTAAGATAATTCATTGCGAGCAAAGTTAATACAAATAGCAAATACTTATGACAAATGAATTAGAGTAGCATATTCAATTATAATACATAGATGAAAATTAATGTCAAAAATTACAAACGAAACACTGGTAAGTTTTAAAGAAGGGTTTTGAAAGACTGTCGTGTGGGAGCCTGACGGACATGCAGAGGGAGCGAATTCCAGAGAGTTGGGGCAGCCACTTCAAAAGCACTGTTGCCGTAGAAATGAGTTGGGTGACGAGGGACTTGCAGGAGGTGCTGAGCTGAAGATCTGAGTGTGCGTGCAGGAACATAAGGTGAAATCATATCTGAGATGTAGGCAGGACTCATGTCGTTCTGGGCTTTGAAAGTGATGAGCAGAATTTTGAAGATTATTCTCTTTTCGATTGGGAGCCAGTGAAGATCATGAAGAAGGTGTGAAGTATCGTGTCTGCGTGGAGCTCTTGAGATGATCTAGCTGCAGCATTTGGTAGGGTTAAGAGCTTGCGAATCTTATTCTTAGGGAGACCATACAGTAGACTGTTACAGAAATCCAGTCTGCTCATGACGAAGGACGGTATCAGCGTTTGTGTAGCCAATTTGGTCAGGTATCGTCTGATCTTCCTTATAGTTCGCCCAGAGTCTTACGTCCGAAATGCAAGCATTAAGCCTAATACCTGATTGATCTCGAAGATGTGATTCAAACATGATGTACAGCTTGTCATCGCCGTACATTATGGCCTGTAGACCATGAGCTGCACTGACGTCATACATAGGGGCGCTATATAAAGTATAAATGAGAGGGCCCATTACTGATCCTTGAGGTATTCCATGCATGTCATCGCAGGCGCGGATCCAGGATTCCTTAGGGGAGGGGGCCCAACTTTTTTTAATTTTTTTTTGCTCCCGAAAATTTGAAAATCGCGCCGGCCGAAAAGCCGCTCAGTGGGGGGGGGGGGGGCGGGGGGGTTGGGGGTGGGGGGGGGGGGGGGGATAGTGAGCACAATTTTTTTTTTTTTGCTCCCGAAAATTTGAAAATCGCGCCGGCCGAAAAGTCACTCAGTGGGGGGGGGGGGGGGGGGGGGGCGGGGGGGGGGGGGGGGCCCAACCCCATGAAAAGGTAAAAATCACGTGATTTTACATGATTTTTTTTCTCAAGGGGGGGGGGGGGGGGCTCCCCGGTCTCCCCCCCTGGATCCGCCACTGTGTCATTGTATACATCAGAGGTGGCATCGTTTATTTTCACTACATGAGATCTTCCTGAGATGTATGATGTTAACCACATGAGACCGTAGCGAATAGCAAGTCTATCCAGCAGAATTCCATGATCCACCGTATCAAATGCAGCGCTGAAATCAAGCAGGACAAGAACTGCCTCCTTTTGATGATCAAGAGCCAGTAAGACATCGTTTTATACTTTGAGAAGAGCACATTTCACACAGTGATGTTGTCTATAAGCAGACTGGACTTTCGGCAAGAGCTCGTTTTCATGTAGGTGTTCCTTAATTTGAGCCGCAGCCACCCTCTCAGTTAGCTTGGTAACAAAACTGAGGTGAGATATGGGTCTGTAACTTGCCACATCTTTCGGTGGAAGGCAGCTCTTTGTCAAACGTGGAATCACTATGGAGTGCTTCATCATGGAAGGAACTGTCGCAGACTGTAGACTCATATTGACTATCTTTGTCAAGAAAGGAAGAAGAGCAGTGGAAGATTTCTTCACCAGAGAAGTTGGGATAGGATCAAGATGGCAAAAAGAATTTGAAGTAGATGTCATAATTTTATGCACTTCATCTTTCTCCACATAGTTGAAATGAGTCATTAAGACATCGGACTTGTCACATATGTCAACAGAGAGGTCCTGGACGACACTCTGATCGAGCTCATCTCTCAAACGTCGAATCTTTTGGTCAAAGAAGTTGGCGAAAGATTTTGCTAGTTGACTAGAACAAATGTGAGCAGGTAGAACCCGCTGCGATGCAGGAGAAGAGTGGGTCTTCACCACACGGAACAATGACTGTTGGTTACAGGAGGAAACCTTATCCAGAAAGTAGCCCGCCTTAATTAGCACTGTCCAGGAGCTTGTAGTAGGCGCAGCATTGCTTTCCGTATTCCATCCTGTGAACTGTTAGTCCTGTCTTGGTCAACCTTCTCTCACTTTTCCTGCGTTCCCTTTTAGCATTTCGTAGAGCATTAGTATACCACGGCGACTTAGGTCTCAGGATGATCTCCTTCTCTGACAAAGGTGCATGTTGATCCAATAACCGACGTAGCTCAGCATCATATTGGTTGGTAAGTGCCTCCAGGTTCTCCGAGTTGTCAAGTGTATTGGAGCCCATATTACAGTTTACAATGCTCTGTTGAAACTCTTCAAAATCAATGCCTTTCAACTTAGGAAATTACTTCCGTTCGCGAAGGGGCATTAGTTGTGCTACATGGAGACGACATTCTACGACTAAATGACCTGACGGCAAATAGGAAGAATATGTAACTGCTGACACAAGGTGATCATCTGTCCGCGATATAATAAGATCTAGCGTGTGTCCAATCTTGTGCGTAGTACACCTTACGAAGTTCTTGAGATCAAAAGCCTCAAGCGTATCAAGAAACTTCGAGGAGTCTCTGTCCGTCTGAACGTCCACATGAAGATTGAAATCTCCAACAATAAGAAGCCTTTGCTGAGTAACAACAAGTGTCTCCATGAGAACTGAAAGTTCATTAATGAAATCACTTGGATAATTCCTCTTCTTCCCCCTTGTAGGGGTCTGTAGATTACAACTAGACGAATTGGTGATCCAGTTGCTGAATTCACAGTCAAATCGATGTATTCAAAAGTTTCCATTTGAATAAGAAGATTTCTTGTGAAGTTGAAACCTCTCCGCAGTAGCACTGCTACACCGCCTCCTTTTTTGTTACCAGATCTTGAAACATGATGGAACTCATAGTTCGGAAGCGTTGTCTTAATCTGTTTCAATGTATGGTCATCTCTCTCTTTACCAGTCAGCCATGTTTCTGTGACAGCCAGGATGTCAGTATGGTTTGAAATGACGTAGTCACATAAATCAGTACCTTTCCCTCCCGCATTCATAGATCGAGCATTCCAAAGTCAAAATTTGACAAGGGAGCTCGAATCCCGAGTATTGAGAGTTTAAACAGAAATGAAATTGCCTTTATTTCTGGCTTGTCGAGAACCTGAACCTGAAGTAGTACTCCGCTTCGTGATAAAAGACTCGATATGTTGCTTTGTAGTCATTCTTTCATTTCTCCCTCCTCTACATGTGCGTTCCCGTGCAATGTCTAAATCACGAAGTTTGTTCATCAACAACCATCTACTCTATTCAAAGGACTACCCCTTAGGGATTCTTTACCTCAAATAGCTGTCTTTTAGTATACTGCATCCGAATCATGCTGTTATTATGAAATAGTCCACGACGAGCAGGATTAATTCCCGGCTTAATTGCCCTTATACAAAGAAGAGCGATGATGAATAGAATCGGAAGTACAGAATGCTTAAGTGGGTTCTGCAACATTTTCACGGCTATACTACGAGTATTAAAGCTGCCTGGATGGCCCCCCGTACCTATCAAAGCGTTGAACCGATAAGTTATGGCCGTCATAACTCCGACGAAGTCCAATATAAATATATGTAGTAATGTCTGTAAATCTGTTCGAATCCACTCTGAAAATATCAGTTACCACTTTACTTGGCCTTGTCCATTGGACAAGGCCAAGTAAAGTGGTGAACAAAACTATGTAACTAAAACCGTCACAAAATGCGGCTAAATGACACAAATCTTACTAAATAAGAAGAGCGATCTACCGATCCTGCATCCAGTAGAGGCGCTGTAATTCAAATGCATTTGTGACCGAGGCCTTAATTCGTTATTTAATTAAAAAGTACAATACATGGGCCGGCTGGTTGTGCGTAATATAACCAACACGAAAATGCCAACAAAAAAGCCAACATCGGCATAGCGGAAATTCGTTTTACAACGGCTGTTCAAATTATCTAATATTTGTGGTGGTACTCAAGTATTTCAGCCGTCTCTGAACCGGTTTTGATCAAACAAAGATGATTTTGTCATTTAAATTGTATGTTCTTTGAAATTTGACACTCAGTTTTTCATTATCACGAACAAATGATTTCGTTAAGCGCCCTCTGCAAAAGAACTTAACTATCCCTTTAAGATACGTAGAACTCTGATCCCAATTAACAATGCACAGATCACCGTATGGCCGTCTAAGGCTCTTGGCGAAATGCTCGAGTACATACGATGCCATATTGCTCCCAATCCTAGATCTTTTCAGCAAAGCCCAGTCGATAATGTAGCACATACTGGCACAGTTCAATTCTATTCCGATCTTCTCTATAGGGCATTTTGTTATCATCTTAGATTAGTGAAATCGGCTTTTTCATAATTATATCATTAATGCCTGGATTACATTTGGCCTGCGATTAGTTTACGGGGCCCGTATCCTGCCCGTATCCCCTTTTCCGTGCGGCCTCTGTGCGGAGGCAGGAGGCGGCCGTGAGATTTTCATACGGATTCACGGGCTCCGCAGCCTTTACGATTTTGTTTCGCGAGAAGTTAAACAAATTTGAAAAAAATCGTAAGCCCGTGGCCCGTATACATGTCGTAAATGGCATTGCACAATCCCCGCACGGGCATCGCCCGGAGGCCTCGCACTGATTGTGCAGCAAACGTACGATTTTTCGGTGAACATGGGGGCAAACAAAAATCGTACAGAGATTGTAGACTCGTGGGGCATTCGCACGGCCATTGCACAGCTATCGCAAGGTTGATGTACGGTCACCGCGCCTTCTCCGCGCAACCTTTGCACGGAAGCTGCACGGGCTCCGTACGATTTCCGTGCGGAGGCTGCGGAGACTGCACGGCTACTGCATTCAAATTGCACGATTTCCGTACAATCTCCGAGCAGCCTCTGTACGGATGTGCCCCGGCT
Organism: Strongylocentrotus droebachiensis; assembly: GCA_035222895.1. Lineage (NCBI taxonomy): Eukaryota > Metazoa > Echinodermata > Echinoidea > Camarodonta > Strongylocentrotidae > Strongylocentrotus > Strongylocentrotus droebachiensis. The sequence continues at coordinate 52,317 of JAVYIG010004671.1, read as the reverse complement.
TGCCTCCGAGGGTCAATACAATAAATGGCACGATGCTCGTAGATAATGTTAACACAAACATCGTAGCCCGTAGCCTCCTACGATGTATACGACAAATCGTAGACTAATTTATCGTACGGCGCCCGGGGCAAATGTAATCCAGGCATTAATTGCCTGCGTTGTGTTCTAGCACAGAGGTTCCCAAACGTTTTCCTTGGCAGGCCAGATGTGATTTTCATGAAAGCTATATAATGGGAAAATTTAGTTTACTTAATAAATTATTTCCATACCTGTAAGTTTGTGATATTTTACGTGTCTTTTCATGTACCTTAGTTTCAGTAGTTAAGATGGAAAAGTGGAATATTTGGTATGAGTCTAGATATATCACCTGGAAAAAGTGGCACTGTGTCCCGGCAATAAGCTGCTTAAACCAGGCAATGATGCCATGAATGAATTAATTGAAAGTTGAGGGCATTGATGAACATTTAAGAAAATGATAATGTACTCCTTAAATTTACAGTAACAGCACTTGTATACTGAAGAAAATAAGGCTTGTTTTAAACGTTTACATCTTTATCTGATCCTATGGGAATTTTTTTGAAGGTTTACCCTAAAAAGGCCACGTATACTCTTGAAATTTGCCAAGGTATGGCCGATAGTCCAAAAGAGCACCCCCCCCCCCCCTCCATTTCTCTTGGCTGAGATAGTAACCTAACTTGTTTATATTTTGAAATCCTCTTTCAGTGCCTATTGAATAGCTTTAGGGGAAAAGTTATTTATTAATTGTAAAAGGTTTTATTGACAATAAATCATTCACCACCACAGGGCCGAATAGTAAATTATTTTACAACCATGATAGATGAAGTGAATACATTGTTCAAACGAATAAACAGATATGAAAATGTTAAAATCACAATGGCAATAATAATAAGCTACACGAATTGCAGAAAACTGGTCAGAGGAAAAAAGGCAGGAAAACAGAAGGAGAGATAGGGGTTAAAAGATGTAAATAGAAAGAATTGGGTACAGTGAGAGAGATAACACAACTAAAATTAGAAGAAGCAATGGAGAAATAAAGAAGGGAAATATGAATTTAAAGAAAGGGGACAAAAGTGGAGAGAACAGTAGGAGAGACAATCAATACAATGTGCCTTTCGGTGGGCTCGTAAACTACTTACTATTATTATACACAATTTGAAATTGTCGGTTCATATATTTTGTTATATACCTCACTTAAGAAATCCAGCCATCTGATTGGTCGAAATTGCATTCATAAACTTTAACTATTTCTGTAAAATTCCCAGTAACCATGGTTACCGGGAAAATAGGTCAGTCTCCATGGTTACCCCATAGGTTTACATGTTAAAAAATGGTCTGAGCGATCGAGGATACCGTACGTGTGCGAAGAATTGGTCGGTAATGTCAATACAATTGAATCTTGATCGATCTTACCGACAATTTTATCTTGCATTTGTTGACATGAAGACGAAAATAAACTTCCAAAAACAAAAAAAAAACATCTGCCGATAGATCTTGATCTAAGTTCGTGCCAATATGCATTGCAAAAGTAAAAGAAGGGCCCGTTTAATGGAGCAGCCGCGAAGCATCCACCACGCGAAGCCGTTTTCAATCCATTTTACAGTGACAGGGCGCGATGGCCGAGCGGTTTAAGGCGCTGACTTTAGATACATCACCTTTTGTACGCAAGAGATCGAATCCCATCTTCGACAAATTTTTTTTTTTTTTTTTTTTTTTTTTTTTTTTAAGTCTATTTTATTTCGGCATATAAAAATATTAATGACTGCTTTAATATTCGAGAAATAGTTGTTTTTATACGCTCTCGGGAAGGTTACAATTGGGCTATTGCCCTCGGCACGCCTCTGGTAATAGCACAATTCTAACCTTCCCTTGAGCTTATAAAAACAAAATATTTCTCTCGAAGCAGTCATTAATACTATACTATTGTTTTCTACACCTGCAAGGGAGGCAAATATCTATGAAGCTTTGTGTGCGGCTCCAAATCTACTTCAAAAAAATGAAATGGCTGTAACTCCATCAGTAAATTATCTATGATCCTACTCGCCATACTACCAGTGCCTTATATTCTATATAAAAATACAGTTACCGTTATTTTTACATGTTCATCTTGTGTAATTCATGTTTAATCCCCTACAAATGTACTCAAATATTATTTCAAATAATTTCCCCCTGACAATTGTGTTTTTATTATTGCTTTAATTAGATCCAATCGCGGGATGTTGATGCAATCTTCATCACATTCCCTAGGCATACTTTTTATTTTGTGTTGGACTTTTCTGGGATAGCAGATGACTCGCTGGTGGAGCTGAAAGTGATACAGTCAAAGATTCAGATGGATATAAAGTTCATGACACATTTCCATGGTTTTCGGGGTGGGTTTTAAAATATGTTTTCTTTATTTGTTTTGTTAGATTCTAGTAAAGGAGGCTCTGTGTTTTGCTTTAACTATAAGCCGCAACCATAACTACATTTCCCATGCTTAATGATTATTTTTGTATTTGATAACAAGTGCATTGAAGTGAACAGTTTCAAGTAAAGGTTATCACTGGAGATGTTGAAATGTGATAACGTTTGGTTTCCATGGTTAACTCCTCACAAAGAATACACGAAATGTTCATTGCCACTGACGGATGGGATAGAAACGGAAATCTTGACTTTGGTACCAATTTGTCTATTTTATATAAATTAACTGACACTGATATTTACTTTCAATTGTACATATTGGTGAAGGAAGTCGATTTCTTTGTCCCATCAATCAAATGTTAAAGTAAGCTCCAACTTCTGTTAGATGAGTGAAAACTGTTTGTCAAGGTCGGACATTATGTAAGGATCGTGTTTACATTAATCAATACAATTTAATTCAAATTCAAACTTAATCTCACCTACACGATGTGCAAGTTGATCGTTAGCAGATAAAACAAAATATTACAAAATGAGGCAACAAATGTTATCAATGTACAAATATGATGTGTCTAATTGGATAGTAATTCAAATTATAATGTGACAGGGTCATACAACCAATAGCATGAACAAAACGAATACAAATTTTACCACTAGGTTAACACAATTTTTCCACTCGTAAAATAGATATAACTGAGACATCACCAGGTCCGCCAGCTTCCAAACCATTCAGCGTACCACCTCAAGATGCATCAACAGCAGCTGATGAAGTTCCTACTTCTAAAGCCAGGTTAGAATATTTTCTTATGCGGTAATGCCGATACACGCTAATCATTATTGATATAAACATTAACATTGATAGGATAATTCATATCTTACATAATAATATTCCAAAATCGTTCGTTGATAATTTTCTAGTATAAGCCAGAATATATCAACAAATATATCGGTAAGCGAGAGTTGTCATGATTGTTTGCGTTCTGTTACAATATTTTAATTTAACGATTTTGGAATGCCATCATGTAAGTCTATATTGACTAATATTGAAATTTGTATAGATATTTGTGTGGGGGATAAACGCCCGTCTTAATTTCATGGTATGAGAAGAAAAAAAAATGAAATAATTTGAAGAAATTACGTCCCCCTGGCACTCGCCAATACTTGATACGTTGCTTCACGCCATCATCAAAATGTACTATATAATCTGGCTAGAAATTGTTTATAAGTGCATCTAAAAAGAAAGTGAGTGAGAAAAAAAAAAAATAACAATTTATTTTTTAATCCATGCTTGTGCTTTAGAAATAACCGAAAAAAACTCTTAGAGTAGGTGTATGTAAGGCACGTTATAGATCGAAATATTTTAAGACGTAAACAAACACAATAATATAGAAAAAATAAGGTTTATGTACCTACTTACAATCCTAGTTATATAATGTGCTAAACATTGTAAAACCTGTCAAGTGAGATCATTATAATGGAAAGTAGCATTTCATATTTTCTCTATACAATTATAGAACTACCGAGGAACCTAGGGAGCAAGATTTTGACGATCTTCTCAAGACATTGGCTAAGCGGATTCATAAGGATATTGACATAGACAGCGTCGGGGGGGAATTGGGTTTTGAACCTTCGGAAATACAACGTTACACACAAACGAAGGATAAATACCCGACCGCCACATACATGGGAACACTTAGTATGCTCAGGGATTGGAGAAACAGGACTACCAAGTCCGAAGAAAAGTTGAAGAAAGCCCTGATTGTGCTTAAACACCATCATCTGGCAGACCGTCTGAACGACGATATGGCAAGTTAGTATCGACCAGACAAATTAGACAATATTTAAACGGTTAAACTTTGGATGTATTTTTGGAATAACATTGTTAAATGCATGCTGATTTACCTTGTTTGTATGTACATAGAATACGTAACGGCAAATCTCAAAACCATACCCACAAACCCCCTTAACAATAATGTTGGATTACACAACCAATAACATGAACGTAACGAATACAAATTTTTACAAAGTTAACACAATTTGTCCAATCTTAAAATAGATATAACTGAGACATCACCAGGAAAAACAGATTCCGCATTTCCAAGTCCGTCAGCTTCCATACCATTCAGCGTTCCTCCTCAAGATGCATCAGCAGCAGCCGATGAAGTTTCTACTTCCAAAGCCAGGTTAGAGTTGTTTCCTAATTCCTAATGCCGATAAACGCTAAAATATTTGATTAGATAATTCATATCTCAAATTACGTCCTCCATTTCCAGAAGTACATGAATCTACAACGTAGTTGATCATCGTTAAAGCCTCGGTCACATGCGTTCGTTCGAATCTCCCTGTTTTTCCATTGTGTTCCCGAATTTCCATTGTCTGAAAATCGTTCGTACGGCGCTCGTAATGGCATTTGTGACCGAGGCTTTACGCTAAGCAAACGACAACCGTTTTGGATGACAAACGGCAGTAGGCCTATTGAGTTCCAGCTTGCAAAGCCCCAACCCCCTCCCGTTTTTTCCCCCAATGAAATGACAAAACCAAAAGAATGCTAGGGGGGAGATGAAGGAAAAGGAAAACAAACACGTGATGATAGAGATAGATGAAAATGCTCTTCAGAAATTATACTACTGTATTATGTGAATCAATAACGTGGGGACAACATGTTAAGTCTGGGATAAAATCTGTTTTAAGAGGTGCATTGAATGATTATCGAAAAATGTTCTGGGGTGATCCGATATACGTCCTTGATGTAGTGTTCAGCAGAGATGATAAAGAAAAATACTTGAAAACAGACGGATATAGTTTGTACGCGAGTCCATTTTACTCTAAAATGCAAAACTTTCCCACAATCAAGGTGTAAGGGATATATCACCACCCCCTAAAACATCCTAAAAGGCGTGTTGTGACCACCAGCCAAAAAAAAGCTGAAAAACGCTGATCTAGTAGACTAAGGACTGGTGCTAAGTTCCCCCACAATATTTTGGGAAGGAAGCCCCCACCTTCTCGAAAACGTGCCCATACGTCTATGTGTGCGAGGGATGGAGAACAAATCATTTTTGATGAACTTGGGGTAAGAGCGACGCGAATCTTTTAACTCTTAAGAGGCGTGTTGTGACCACCAGCAAAAAAATGATGATCTAGTAGACTAAGGACTTGTGCCAACCTCCCCCCCCCCCCCCCCCCCCCCCCACAATGACTGAAAGAGCGCTAGTCCACTGCTGGCTACCATTGTGTAATGGCCAGCTGTCTAACTAGTGGCCCTGTATCTTGTATCTCTCGAACAGAAAGAAGTGTGTGTTTTAAAAGCTGTCTAGAAAGGCTATGCCTATAGTGGCAACTTTCTCTGTTTTCCTTGGTTGCCCTCAATAGACAGGTATGAAAGTACTTTATAATAATTGATTGGTTGATGGTTTGCTTTACCTGACTGCTAAGAAAGCATATATATGCACGTAAAATCAACAACAACGGGACCTACAACTTTAAGTCCTCTTCGAGGGACTTTTTAGTGAAGATTATTGCCTTACCAAAGGGAACTAGCTCATCGACTCGGTTTCGAACCCGGGGCTTGTCGGTTACGAGATCCCTGCTCTACCACTGAGCTATTGCTTCTGCCAATTAACAGGTTCTTTGCTGAAATGCAATATAGTCAGATTACATTTTATCAATGTTTCTATTTGAGGGAATTATGCAACATCATTGTTGATATAAATAATTGATTTTATTCATAGAGGATGATTCAATACATAGCTCACCATTTTGCAGTAAAGTCTTTTATTTCACTGTCCCTGAAATTTGACAGCTCAAAAGAGCTGCTAGACCGACGGCCAATGCGCCTGAAAGCCCAAGAAGACCAACATGTTCGGTCTTTATGGCCTTTTATATGCGTTAAAGTAGACACCCAAGAAAATTCACGACAACTGATAATTATGGACAAATAATATATGGATGGAAAGATTTTCTCTTTAAAAAAACGAATAATTTGCTGGAAAAAAAATCATATATATAGCATGGAAAGGCGTAACATGCAATGTTTAAAGACCCTTCTCTGACCCCTGAACGTAAGCCAAACACACGGGCGTAGCGATCTCTGAATATTGACGTCACACACTTTACAAACACACACCCAGCTAGCTAGCTGCTCTTTTGCTAGCTAGCTGTATCCCGCATATGACATCACAAATGTTGACACTCTACTGAGGACCGCTGAAGGCAGAAAATCTGGATCTCTAAAATAACATTTTGAGAGATGAATAGTGATTGTGGCATTCGCAACAAAGTAAATGCATGTATGAATTGTTGCCCTCTAGCACTAAGAAGAAATTTCATTGAACGCAGTTTCATTTACTAATTGCTTTTTTTTTCTCTTTCAAAATAGGATACCGAAGGAAGAGCAATCTAACCTGCTAGCTGGTAATTCATCTTCATTGTTTTTTGTATTCATAATTCTTTTTAATGATTACAAGGTATAATCATAATTGAATTGTGTAAGGAGTCCCCCGACATTAAACCTAAGGCGTGGGATATTCTTAAAGTTCTTAACTTTGGATAAGTAGGCAATAACAATGAAAATAGAAAAATAAAGAGAGAGAGAGAGAGATGGAGAGAGATATATATATATATAAATAAGTATAGAGGGGGAAAGAGAGAAAAAAAAGGAGGTATCGAAAATATCATCTAAATTGGCCTTCAAATAACAAGGTTGGTCGTTCCTGCTTAAAGGTAAGTGGGGAGGGGTTTAGAATCTATAGACTCCAGACAGGTACAATATTCAAAAGGGACTCCCCATTTTGGTTTAGTATAGGATGGTTTATGGCTTGGTTTGGTTTTCTATATTCTCTACACCTTGCATGCCTATTATCCAAATAGTCTAATAACTCTTTTTGTCTAATCTCGAATAAGTCTACCACCCGTTTAGTCTAATTAAAAGTCATTCTCATCTCCAAGTTGTATTATCCCCATTTCATCTACCTAACCAGGGTCTAATGAAGGTCGATGTTTTTTTTTTAATGGAAGATGTAAATGATTAATATATCCAACAAGTAGAAGACTCATTGGAGATAAGACCAAAAGAAAATTCGACCAAATGCATATTAGCCTATAGATGGTCATTACAACAAATGTAGACGCAATGATTATCAGTCCATGTGGATAGTACACGGGCTTGTTGTAGACCAAACGTATAGAGTAATATATTCTTTAACATCTGGGCCCTGTTTCATAAAACTTGTTATGTTATCAATAACAAGAGCTTAAATTCAATGATAAATTTGATTTCAGCCAATCACATGCCAAAACTTCATGGCTTATAACATTTATTGAAACGGGTACTGTAAAACAACTATACAATTCTGAGTTACAGTTCATAACTGAGTAGTAGCACGTACATGCACGCTTGCCGGGCATTCGTATTTCATGTTGGATAGTACACATTGTTGAGTATTTGGAACTTGTCAATCTGTATACGTTATGGAAATATATCATATGAATAATTTACAACGCTCTGTACTAGTGAATTAATTCAACTTTTTGAAAATACATCTCGTTTGACAACGGATTAACATCCTTGAATTAATTAGCACCTAGACTATTCATAGCTCGTGTAAATTTGATGGGTTTTTGTAATGCTTTTCGTAACTCAAGAATGGCAAGTAGGCTAGTTACACTCAGGCCTTTCTTGGATTAGATGTATTGTTATGTCACATTATCAAGGTACATACTTTGGGAAGAATCACATTTTCAAATAGTTGGTAAGAGTATTAAATGATTTAGGTTTTAACAAAATCTAACTGAAGGATAAACAAGGTAATCATGTAGCATTTTCTTACTGCAGGAATTGACGGAGAATGAGATCTTTGAAAGAAACCAGAATGATATAGATTTCTTGAAAATCGCAACTGACTCGTGTACTAACCTTCAAGTAAGGCTCTTCCATGGTAGGAGGAAGAACATCCCATGCTTCACACGTAAGTACAAAGAGGCCTACTGACTTCACTCATTATCATCATCATTGATATCATCATAATCATTATTTGTATCGTTTATTTTTCAATTACAATGATTAGTATTATTAGCAATACTTTGATTAGTATAATGATGATAATTAATATTAGCGTTACTATCATTTTCTTCATCAGCATCATTAAACGATTTTTCTTCTTTATTTTCTCGCTGTCAATATGTATTTGCACTAAAATGCCACAGTCCATACGAATCTATTTATTCCGAATTTATGCAAAGAAATAAGTCATAATTTGTATTTGCCAATTGTCATTCAAATATTGTTTTTGTTAAATTTGAATGGGCCTATCTTCTGTTTTCATTAGATATATAGCAATATAATTATTCGAAATTAGTGACGGTAGTTATTGAAATAGTTGAACTTATTTAAACATTTCTGGTAACATGAAACATTTTATTTCATTATACATTGTAGCAGGAGAAGTGGTGAGAGAGCAACCTACATCTGAATCGACTCATGAAAACAAGTAAGTATTGAACATTGCGCAGTGTTCTCTTTTTTCTTCTTCATTAATTTCCGCTTTTGTATGTCTCCGCTCATCGAGGTTGGAGCCGGAGGCATTATGTTTCGGGTTGTCCACCAGACCGTTCGGTCTGTATGTCCACCCCTCCATTCCGCTTTCTCATTTTTGCGATATCTCGAGAATAACTAGAGATGTGAGGCTCAAATTCAATGATGGTATGTATTATCATAACAACAAAAATTAGATCATATTTTGGGTTAGATGGGTCAAAGTTCACATGTCACTGAGGTTAATTTATGATAGTACAGGCTTGCGCCTTGCTATTGCGATATTTCAAGAAAAGGTAGGTATATTGGGTTCAAACTTGGGGATAGTTTGTATCATCCATAGAACCATAAAACACAATCTGATTAGATGTTTGGTAAAAAGTAGGTCAATGAGCAAAGGTCATGTAGGTCAATATTTGAATGTACAGGTTGTTATCATTGTTATCGCGATATCGTAGGAACTATTTATAAAGGTATTGGCATCAAACTTAGTGAAAGTATGTATCACTATAGGAAGACAGGCTCATGAGATATGCGGTCAGTAGGTCAAAGAAGTAAATTTATGAAATTAAAGGTTTAAGGCTTGCATTTTACGGAGACCTTTTCCATTACATTCATTCTAATTTATAATATCATGTTGATATCACCTCATATATAGTTATTTTGAATTTTTGTTTCTGTGTGTGCATGATGTGGATAAAATAAAACAAGGCAACAAATATAAAACATATTTTGTTTGGATGTAGAACGATGATTTATTTACTTCTTCAACTCTTTAATATTCCAGTCACTCTGAACAGTGCACAGTTCAAGTACTGTAACGTATGAGTGCTCATATTATTTATTCAAGTGTTTACGTTTGTTGCCTTTCGTTTGCAGTAAAAAAAATAAACTGCACATAATACTCGTCAGTAGGAACACTAGAAGCGTTAAACAAACTACCGACATGTACCCAATATCAAAGTTATATACAATTTTCCACATATATGTATTGAGGTTATTTAACAAAAGGTGTATATTGAATATATATGAAATGTACATATGTTTTATACCTTGAACAAATTGTATATATTGTTGATATGATATCCATCATTTGCTGATTCTTTGCTCTGTTGCTGGGTTTGTGTATTATTTTTTTGAATTGGATTCGTTATTCCTCGTATCCAAAATTGTATCAGTTAATGTTTTACCTATTTAAGAACTCTGGTCATGATTTTAAATGTCTATGGCTTGATTTGGTTTCATTTCAGATCCGCTCACAAATTGAAGGAAGATCAACTTTTCATAGTCATGCAGAAAATTCCCGTAGGAAAATATGACGAACTAAGTGTAAGATTAGGATTCGATTCAATTGCTTCAAATACAATACGAGCAAATCATCCTCAAGATATTGGGGGAGCGATTCTGGAAGTTCTCAGAGGCTGGAATCAGCGAACGCCAGGTAATCACAAGGACGAGCTTATAAAGGCACTAGAAGACATAGAACTTGCAGGACAAATTGTCGAAATATTTCCCGACTACGTACCATTGACAAGCTTTGCCCACTAATGAGCATATGCATAGAGTAAGGCAATGTGAATAACGAAAGATGCAATGCACAGTTGAAATTGATAGTGACTTCTGTACGTCATCGTGAGATCATAATTTAAAAGACAACATTTTGTGCTTCAACCAAAAGTTAACGCCCCTTCTCTCTCTCTGTCTCTCTATACATATATATATATATATTTACCGTACAACGTCATCATAAGGACATATGCAGTTAGGTAGGAAAATATTGTCATTAGCAGGACATTACCATGTCCAGTTAACAATTGAACTGCCCTCTACGTACGTTTGCAGGTAGAGGAAACGTATAGGCCAAATAGAACTATTGTTGTGAATTTAGGTTTAGAGTTTAATAGGGTAAGGGTAATTTACCAGTTGTTTGGTGTCATTTTAATGCACCATTTAGTGTTATCTATAACAAATGCATACAAAATGTTTATTAATGGGCAGAATATTTCAAAATTTATGTTATGCAGCTCGGTCAGTTGTTGTTGTACCCCAAACGCACAGTACCTTTCAAAATATTTGTGACGATCTTTTATGCAGTTAACTCCTACATCAACTCGACGTTTGCTACAGGAAATAAATGCAATTTCCATTAATCTATAGTTAAGACTTCTTTTCAAAAATCTTAAATTCCCAAAGAGTGGTCAAATTTTATAGAAATCGTCGCCCACCTAGTGTGAAAAGAAAACAAATTATTCAATGTTTTCATGTAGACACATGAATTTATTCGTGTCCTCCTCACCTTTTTTAATGTTTGAAACTAATCCTTTTTAGGAAACATTACTGTTATATGTTGTTTTTTTTTTTCATTTAACTTTGTTAGTAGAGGTGTTCCATGGTTTATATATATGTTTTTGATAATTTCTGCCCACCCCTTTCCCATATTGCTTTTGTTATTTAAATACGATTATATGAACTCTTATGTTATGTATGTACTTCTTTGTAAATAAAAATGTAATGTTGTTTATAAAGTTGATGCGATTTGAATTAATGGATTATTATGTTTGGATAACATTGATATTCGGTTCTATATAGAGTGGAATCGTAAAAGTTAAATGTCTCCCTTTTTGTTCTCCATTGGATTAAAAATGGAGATGATGTTGGATCTTAAAAGCTGTTATAACAGATCTTTTAGCTGGTTCAAAAGAGCTTTGTGAATGTCTAGGATTCAATTCTTGCATCTAGTGTTAACACTCATATTCAAAATGAATTCATATTCATATATTCATATCGTCATATAGTCATATGAGGGGTTATAAGCATTTAAATACATCAGAGTATCAACAACTTATATCCCAACTTTAATACGGTATGTGGACGAAATATCGTCTACAAACTCAACACATTTTTTTATTTTGTGTTGTCACAATTTCAAATATTTCATCGAAGAAGTTCATGTCTTCTCTTTACTCCCTCTCTATCCCTATACCCCCCCCCCCTCCCCCCAACAACAAAACAATCTCTCTTTCTCTCTCTCTCTCTCTATACTAATATACATGGCGAAATATAAACTTTTTTGTTAAACACTTTTTCATTTTAAGTTTTACTTAAAGATTTGTGTTTGTTGCTTCGCTTAGGTTTGCGGTCTCTTGCACTTTTCCAACAGAACAGTTCGGATAATACTTTAAATTTATGATAATATGTTATGGAAATATTAAGTTTCGTTATTATATGTACATATACTATGTAAAAAATACTTTGACATGAAGAAATTATTGTTTGTATATGTTGTATTATACCCTACATTTATATGTTCTTTGTTATACAGTTATATTATATTTGGCAAAATGCAGAAATCAAATCAAATCAAATCAATTCAAATCAAATATAAGCGAAGCTTGAAGCCTTTTGAGCAAGGTACAAGCAAAATACATAACACATTATTATTATTATGTATATATATATATAAATATATATGTGTGTGTGTATGCGATATATAAAAGACGGCACAGGATTGAAGGAAATGTTTGAAAAAAGTATGAGGTCTGTGATTTAGATAAGTTTCTCCAAGACCTTTAACAAATTGTAATAACTGGCAAAAAGAAAAGACTAGATAATGAATTTTCTTTGTTGCCATTGTTTGTATTACATGTTCATTTGATGATTCATTTTCTACACATGCGAACATGGTGGAATAGTTTGCTAAATTAGATTTTGAATACATGTAATTGGTCATGATCAATCGTGTGGGTATTTGTATCCTTATTCTAAATGTGCATCATGTGCATCATACGGAAACTTATTTGTACATTATGCAGATAATACTGTTTATAGCTCTCTGTACTGTTATCCATCATGTTTACTAACAATGTCAACATAAACATAGATTGGATCACTTTAATTTATTCAACCAGGTTCTAATCTATGAATACAAAATGCATTAAATTAAGTCAAGATGAAGCTAAACTGTATCTTTTTTTAATGATTTGTATTGTTTTCGAATCAATAAAATAACTATGGAAACAAAAAAAATATTGTTTGTGTTTTTGTAATTGTCCTAAAGGGGGTTATTGTCCTCTGGGTAATTGGTCATTGGGGCAATTGTCCTGGTTTGATTGTCCAGCGCGTTATTTTCCTAAGGGGGCTATTGTAAACAGGGGCTATTGTTCCTAAGGGGTAAATATTATTGTCTTAGGGGGTCAATTCCCAGGAGGAGGGGGGGGGGGAGTAATTCGTCCCTATTTTCACGCAGTGACGGTAGTGAATGGAAATCGCATACAATTTGCGTGCGGATTTTCCTCACTACCGTCACTTCGTGAAAATAGCAACGAATTTTCCTAGAGGGTAATTGTCCTCAGGTTGTCATTTTCTTACGGGCTTCCTTTTCCTAGGGTGTAACAATATGAACTCACTTACCAAAATGGATTTACTTCTGCAGTAAGAGAAACAAGGGAAATATTGCGTGTATAGCTTTTGGTTTTATGACATGATTTTGTTATTTCAAATGTCAAAATTACGTAGACATTCCTTGAGACAGACAATGACGATCGTGTATAGAATCTGAGTTCGATCTCAAACTTGTTAACACATGATCCGCTCATCTTTATAGAATTAAAGAGAGTTAACCTGTTGACTGCTGAATTATTTCACCCCAGACGTAATACAGGAGCTATCCGGTTCCAGCACACAAATAGTAAACATTTGGCTTTTAGTGTCTCTTATTTGCGACAGTTGGTTTGCTTGATGTTTTCGTTATTTGGTATTATACTGTTTATGTCATGGTTAATATAGCGATTTCTTGTAAAAGATTGTCCACATTGCTGAAGAAGCCAACGTGAATAAGACTGGGGCATAAACATATAAATAAATAATTACAAATGTTAATATATAAATCAAGAGATTAAAATAATAAGATAATTACAATAATGATATTAATTCTTTAAACATATGAAATAAGATCGATTGATCGATTTGTATGTACTGGGAGTAAGCCACAAATATGTTTAAATAATTGAAATTCTCCCAGGATGCATTACATTTATAAAAATGATAATAATTATTATTATTAATAATGTTTAAACAAAAAATAATCCTGCAAGCGGAGAACTGACTTGATGTATTTAAGTTTGTCATCGTTAAGGAGGCGTAAGCGTAAAGGTACTAATAGGTACTCTTAGGTACTAATATCAAAGAGCATCTTTGTCGATCGTGTGAGTTATTAATAATTTTGAACTAAAGTGCCTAAAAGTTGTATTTAGTGACATTACGTGTGTTTTCAACTATTGACCAACGACATTAATGACCTGCCAGTGTAAACAAAAAAGGTACCTAGTTATGCTCATCTGACCGTAAATAAATACAAAAAACGGCTGAGCTTTACGAAAACATGAATATAGAGCAAATGATTAATATCAAAGGCCAACATTTTTTTCATCATGTGACCGATGGCTGACATAGACATTTCCGTCAATGGGAGAAAAAACATCCGCCCAAAAGGCATCATTGCACTTTTTCACAGACCCATAACGAAATGTCCTTGTATGCACTGGCGAACCAGTGGTGGTAGAGAAATGGGGGGAGGGGGGGGGGGTGATACTTCTACGCCTACAAGTGGAGTAAACAAAGGAAAAAAGGGAATAAAAAGAAAGGGAATAAAAAGAAAGAGCGAATAAAAAAGGGAATAAACGGAATGGAGGGGAACAAATTATAAAAGGATTATCATATTCACATCCTTAACCCTAATAAGGCCGGGGGGGCATTATGGCCCCCCCCCCCCCCTCCCTCCACGATTTTCTGATTGTTCGAGAACGCATATGGATGGCGCCTCGCCGCTCGCTGACTTTTTTCTTTAGAGTCTTGCGCATCTTAAACAAAAAAAATAAAAAATCGGACCTATAGTTACAAGGACACGTGACCTTTTGTCTTAGCATGTCAGCCCGAAAATCGCTCATTTTTGTGATTTGTGTACAAAACATATGGAAATGTCATTTTTCCTAAAAATAGATCAAACATTGGTTATTGGGTCTTGTTTAAAGTTTAGTTGGTTGTTTTGGGAGTCAAAATAGTTGAATTGTAGGAAGAAATGAAAAAGAAAAAAAAACAGTAACATAAATAAGTTAAAAAAACAATGAAATACATAAGAAAATATCAAAACAAGAGATAACATAAGGAATAAGCTGGCTTTTCCAATTATTTTTGTCGTATTATTGTTCCAAATGGTCTAATGAATATATGTAGTGAAAAAGAATGCTTAAATATGAATAATGCAGCAGCGAGATAAATATCATGTACCCATTCACGCTGCAGCGGGTGATTTTTATTACCTCCGTAACAAACACGTGTATGCATGGCTCATGACCCGCGAGTGACCCCGATATGACCGGAAATACTTCAGCGCGGGGTTTTCGTAAACATGTCAAGTTGCTTTTTGTATCCTCGATCATATTACTTTTTAAAAAACTAGCATTTGTATTGCTTCCAGTCAGAATGTTTTAATTTTTTGAAGTGTGAAATATTTTTATTTGGATAATTATAATATCTACATAATAATAAAATCAATTTGAATCCACTGGTTACTTTATTTCTATTTCACTTTATGTTCCCCATTGCTGGAGAACAGAGGTCAGTGATAGGTAAGTAAACAAATCACACGTGTTTGTCGCGGTGTTATAGCGGCGAGCCTTCACACTGAGTAAACACCGCGACAGCAGCGGGACTGTCCCGCTGCTGTAGCTAGGCGAACAGTGCGATAGTTTGTCGCGGCGTTATCGCGAGGCGGTGTTATCCCGCGATAGTTTATAACGGGTCCGAGCCTTCACACTGAAGACAACACCGCGACAGCAGCGGGACAGTCCCGCTGCTGTCGCGGTGTTTGAGGCCACTGTGAATGGGGTATTAGTGTCACAAATAAGGTATCAACATATTATGCTCATTTGTATGTGATGTAATGCCTGAGCTTCGGGGGTGGGGGTCCGCCCCTAAAACCCCTGCGCCAATTTACATTTACGCTTCGCTCCATACGCTCTACCTGATCGTAAATAATTTAGCCTCCCCCCCCCTTTTTTTTTTAAAGTTCCGCAGGGCCTGCCTAATTTGTATATTTCTCTCTTTTATGATTAAAAAATAAAGAAAAAAGGGATGAAAAGGGACATGACACGGGTTATGGTGTCTATAATGTTTGATAAGGGCTTTCCTTTTTGTTGATATTCCTTTGTTCTATAATACATTCCATGTCCGAAATACTGATGTAATGCTTCCGCGTGACTTTCATGCTTCATCAACAATATAAAATCATATTTATGTATATATATTTTGTATTGAGACAGTGGAGAAGAGAGTTACAATAGTGGGGAAGAGAGTTAAGCAGGAGGTTTGGGTTCTAGAAATGGTGCCAAAAATGTTCCAGCTAGTTCATGTTTGTTGGTGCTGGAGTGGATACATAGCATATATTTAAAGCCCCCCCCCCCCCCCCCCCCCACCGGAGCAAAAAAGGTATAAGTAAACGAATTTATAGTTAAAATAACTGAAATCGTCGCATTTGATTGCCTTAGAGTAGATTTGTCACAAAATAACATTTGTTGTAACATTTGTTATGAAACAGTGCCCTGGATGATTTAATTTCGTTCGATACGTACGGTAAAGTGCCACGTCACCGAAATACAGCACAATCTGCACAACGCGCTTTAAGAGGAAGCGATTTCCATATATACGTTTAGAATATTGACATCGATTCATTTGTCAAGCAAATCAGGGTGGATCCCTTGCAGTCACACGAGTTCTTCCTTTCAGAAGCAGCTGGAAGATTTTTGCAAAATACTGAAGGTTTTTCTGCATCCTTGTCTTTTTAATTCAGCGGTAATTTCACTGGGTAAGTTGGAGAATGAAACATATTTTCGGACTATTATATTTTGAAGAAAAAGAAGATAGCTGAAAAGTAGGTTTTCACCATGAATATTTTCTAAAAAGAAGAAAAAAATCTTAAGAGAAAATGAAATAAAATGTGCATGATTGTTTGCTCTAAAAACCTAGCCTAAAATGAGTTTTTCTGTTCATCTGTTTGTTTGGGTTTGTTTGTATTTGTTTGTTGGTTGAGTGGTTGTTTTTCCCCTATGTTTTGTTTCGGCCGCTTCACGGCCGAGATCTTATGGGGGGGGGGGCATAATGCCCCCCCCCCCCCCCCCCCTCCTGGCCGTACTAAGACCTCGAATAGCCCGGCCTTTTTAGGGTTAACATATTCTTTTTTGATTACCTAAACTGTTTGTTTGCATACAGTTTCACACGTTTTGCAGAAAAATTAAACATGTAAATCTTACCCAGTATGATCATACATAGAACCCCGCAAGGTTAGTTTCATGCTAAATACATGTTGTATGGGTTGGTAAGTTAACAAACATGTTATTTGTCCTCACTAGGGGTGTCTACCCACTAAATCATCACTATTTAACAACTGAACGATCATGTGTTAAGTAGATATAACGTAGCCACATCAATATAGAATTAGCATGGAACTAAGCAAGATTGTCTTTTTATGAATATGCAATGGTATAGGCGAATATGATTGAAAACTTTGTTATTTAGAATGAACCAAAGTGAAATTGAATGGTATACGGACGTCCGATTTGCCATTGTTGACGAAAATGAATGCAAACTGCGCATTTGTAAGCGGTTGTTAAATTGAATGAAACAAGTGCTAAATCCATTGACCGAATAAGTAAATCAAATGAAAAAGAGTGTTATTTTGAATGAAATTTACACGCCGGCAGCTTTATTTCGCGTATTTGAATGAACTTTGTATCAAATCGAATGAAAAGCTTACGAAAGTGACCGAGAAATCCTGTATTATAATTTAAAATATTAGAATTCATGTTTAATTATTACAATAGGGATTCTTTCAGTATTTGAAGAGTTTCATTGTTAAAGGCGCTAAATCCACTTTGGGTAGTTCTGAGTAAATCGCCTATTTATTTTTCACTTTCCCTTTAGCCATGTACCTTCGTGTTATACCGTGTGAGGCAAAAATGTTTACACCTAGAAAATTGCTTATTATTGTAAAAATCATCTATGAACAGTAAATTATTATACATCTTATAAAAGAGCGTTTTATCACAAATCAGTTGGTATCATTTTTGTGAGGCATGTGTTCACGCTAGGATGAACATGAGGCACTGTTTGCGAGAGTGAAAAATTTGAAAAGTGATGCCTACAGTACGTGATATGTTCGGATTAAAGTGACAGAATGAATTAAATGTATCAAATGAGATCAATACATTCGCGTTTTGCAGAAGCAAAGTCACACAGACACACGCGCGCGCCCAAATGTTCGTTAATATTTGATATTCGATATTTGATATGTGTGGCATCATAAATTTTGTTAGGGATGTTATTTGGATCTGCATGTCCGAATTAATACCCAAATGCCAATTGTTTTATTCAAACAGCACTTTAAGGGACTTGGTAACATTGTTCAGATGAGAGATAGATTGTTCCTAAGGTAGTGACTTCAATGCTAGATGTAAAATTCAAGCTGTCAAGCTTTGCTTATGATTGCGGTCTCCTGCACTTTTCCAACAGAATAGTTCGGATAATACTTTTAATTTATGATAATTTGTTATGGAAATAATAAGTTTCGTTATTATATGTACATATATTAAGTAAAAAAACATTTTGACATGAAAATTTTTTTTTTTGTTTATGTTGTATTATACCTTACATTTATATGTTCTTTGTTATTCAGTTATATTTCATTTGGAAAAAATGCAGAAATAAAATCAAAATTTAAAAAAAATAAAAAATATAAAAGATAATCTGAAATGTTGAGTGAAAACGGACCATTATTCATGTTACGAATTGGGAAAGACTGATCTAATCGATTCCTTAATTCTCCCAACTATATTATTACAATTCAATTACATTTTAGGTGAACAGAAGTCGTCACAAAGCAATAAAATGGCTCTACATTCCATTCCAGACATATTTTTTATAGCCTGATTTAAACGGTTGGGAAAATTCAAAGAGGGTTGGGAGAATTTACTAATAATCACTGTTAGAGGGTGTCATAAATCGACTCCTTAAAAGAAAACCATAGATATATTTGTGGTTTGAGAATTTGTTAAGGATTTTTTTTTGCATGTCAGAGGGTTAGTACAGTAGAAGGAATATAGTAAGTAACATTTTATACAAAAATTAAGCAATTTTGTCATCAACCTTCAACAATGTTACCAAGTCAATTTAAGCAAATTTGGCGCGAGTCGATTTTTCCACTCTCGCAAACAATGCCTCCTGTTCATTCAAGCGTGAACACATTCTTCACACAAATGATACTAACAGATTCGGGTTAAAACACTCTTTCATAGGATGTAAAATAATTTATTGTTCACAGATGATTTATAATTAGTAATTTTCTAGGTGTAAACTTTTTTTGGACTTACTCTGTATAATGTAGGTGTCACCCTGGACCAACTATATGTGATAAACAAAAATACCAGTTATTTTTTATTTTTACTAAATTTCAAGATTTTTTTTCTTCGTGGATTAAGCTCCTTTTGAAATGACACATGATATTGAACTTTAAATTTTGTCATAAAATCACTGAAATGTATTCAAATTTAGTAACAAATCTTTCCTTTTAAATAGTAATAGTGAAATCACAACTAAAAAAACCTTGGAAAAGAAAGTAAACAACATATCACAGTTTTATTCCAAAAGGAGCTAAATCCGTTTCATTCCAAGAGGAGCTAAATCCATGTTTCATTCCAAAAGGAGCTAAATCTACAAAATTGTAAAAATTTAGTAAAAATCAGAAATAACTGGTAGATTGTTTTTCTTATCAAATTGTATTGGTCCAGGGTGTCAACTTTAACATATATAACAACATGTAGGTACATGGCTAAAGGGAAAGTGTAAAACTAAAAAATAGGTGATTGAAACCGATTTGGATTTAGCTCCTTTTGGAATGAAATATGATATTGTACCTAACAACTTTCATACTTTCTCATGAAATGTTTGAATGTTATGTAGTGCATTTTGTCTCCATGTAGGACATCATTTTTTTAAGCCAAAAAACTTTTTATAAAATATAGATTTAACTCCTTTTGTAATCAAGCTCTTCATTTGTTGATAAAATGTTAAGAAATAATTCTTCATTCAATACGTATCACACTACTACAAGGGATAAACTATGTGTTCCCATCACTATTTCAGCTAAAAGACCACATTATATCTGTTAAAGGAGTACATGGATGTAATTCAACGTGTAATAACTTAAGGTCATGCTCCGCACTTTCTCGTTTTAGAACTATATTCTATTTTTGAAACGATATTATCCTTGAATGAGTAAACCCTTTCTTATATTTCTCATTCTCCCCTCTTCCCTTTCCGCTCTTTGTCATTCCCATCTCTTCCGTTTGTTCTATTTCTTTGTCTCATCTTCCCTTTCCTCTCTTTCCTATTCTGAACTCTCCTTTTTCTTGTTTTGCTCTTGTGTTTGATTGTTGGTATGTATATATGGGGGAATCCTGCTGATAGTTAACGGTCGGTCATGTTTGTGTTTCTTCTTTTTAATATACGTACGTATGTCTATATAGTAAGTTGATTTATTTCGCCATCTAATTTAATATTGTGATTAACTTGATAGGTGCATCATGTTCAAGGACAAACTGGCCTATTATTCATTCTGAATTTATGATTGTAATGTTTGTTTATGATGCCAAATAAATTGAATTACCATAACATTTAATTTAGAGGAATACGATGAATATTAATTTGTTCTGACAACGTAAACTTTATCAAAGGCAATATTTCCTCTCTCTCTCTCTCACCCTCTCTCTATCTCCCTATCCCTTCTCTTTCGTATCTTTCCTTCTCTCTCTATCTCCCCTCTTCCTTTGTCTTACTTTTTATTTATGCATTTGTAATAGTTCCCTGGGACTTTTGTAGACTTTGTTGATCCCTGGATCATCTGAGGTGACCTCTGCTCTTAGATGAGGAAGTAAAGATCATGAGAGTTGAGCATAACAGGAAATATCACCCACGTAGGCCTACTTTGTGAAAATACGGGGAAATTCCCCGAACATGATCTTGCCAACAGTCAGACAGGAACCCAATGACTTTTACAATCCGATCGCTTGTCTGATTATCAAGATATTTATGATTGGAAATCAAAATTTAAAATTTAATTTTCCTAACGAATTTTATAAAATTACAGTCTATTTGGAAAAAGTGAGTATGGAAAAACCGGTCACTCAAAGATTTTAACTTTTTGGGGCACTCCATAATCATTTCGAAGCGCAATTTGTTTAGGGCTTCAATATCATCCAATATAACAGACACTAACAACGCGTTATAGCCATGCATCTCAGATTGAAAATTGTTAAACGATGCCTTTAACATAACTCAAATACAATAACACAAAATCCAATACAAAATATAGCTCAAAGCGCTTCGAATAAAAAAAAAACATGATCAACAACTTGATAAGGAAAAACAAATTTATATATAATATATATATGCCATCTGGAGAGGTGTGTTTTTATTAAAGATCTCTCGATCTATCTCTCCCCTTTTTTCTCTCTCTCTCTCTCTCTTCGCTACAGGTTTGCAACATGAGATCATGAGAGTTGAACGTAACAGGAAATATCACCCACGTGGGCCTATTTTGTGAAAATACGGGGAAAGTCCCCGAACATGATCTTGCCAACAGTCAGACAGTAACCCAATGACTTTTAAAAGCTGATCGCTCGTCTGATTATCAAGATATTTATGATTGAAAATTATTAAACGTTGGCTTTAAGTAACATAATTACTCTTTTAGCACAAACTCCAAATACAAAATATTGCTCAAAGCGCTTCGAATAAAAAAAAAACATGTACACCAACTTGATAAGGAAAAACAAATTGATATATATTTGCCATCTGGAGAGGTGTGTCTTTAAGATCTCTCGATGTTTCTCTCCCCTTTCTATCTCTGTCTCCACTACAGGTTTGCAACATGAGTTCAAACTTCACCATCAACCTGTTTCTCCTTGCCGCCATCGCATGCATGTCCCAAGGATGCTGCCCTGACAGATTCATGCAAGTTGGTAACCGGTGCTACCATTACAACTCTGACAAGGTGGATTGGCACGATGCACGTCATGCATGCGAAAGCCTTGGGGCGCATCTAGTCAGCATCCACAACGCGGAGGATAGTAGAGAGGTCTACGACCTATGGAAAAGTTTGGTCGATGAGAGTTTCCTTGTTGGTGGGCACTGGGTGAATAGTAGATGAATATTTTTTTTCGTAGCTGTACGGGGGATGAATGATCTGATTGGCAATTTTTTTTTTAAACAGAGAGGGTTGGGTGGGGTAGGATTAGTTGTTATTCTGGTTACAATAAAACCAAATGAAATCGCCGAAAACGCTTTTAATAAATCTGTCAATTACGTATGAATTGAATAGTGCAGTGGCTTAGCAAGAAAAGTGTGCACTTTTTGAGAAAACCTGAAACTTCTAGCATAATTAGCTTTCACTATAACATTTATTTTCAGATGTGGAGGGAAGTCAGATTTGACCTCTGATGACCCTGATAGGTATAATCCAAAATGGCCGCCAGTCCATATGGTCTAATTGACAAACACGCTTAACTTTTGAACCAAAGTTTTAATAGTCCAGAAAAACGTTGAAGGGGTCTTGTCCAACTTAATCGGGGATGCCAGTTCATTTGGTAATACTTTTGAGATCGACAGAAGTCAGGGATATGCAATCAGGTCAAGGTCAAGGTCAAATTAAGCCAACAAGGGTGATTGTTATGCCTCCGCTACAAAGTAGCGTATACGTTTCGCGTTATCTCTTAAAGGTACTATGTCCCTTTTGCAGCCAACCTCAAATTCTGTAGAACTTTGCAGGAATTATGAATATGTCATGTATGTCCTATCTGTGAAATTTAAACGTTAGCAGTGTCCTTATATTCAAATTATGCAAGGAAACCCGTTTACTTGCTAGACTTCACTGTCAGACACTATTGAGTGACTGACTGGCTTTTTTTCTTCTTTGGTAATAACATACATGAAAAGAGTTGTAAAGGGTACATGAGCATTTGTCTACATCAATAACCCACTTCTTGTGATGGCCAAGATTACACTGATTGAATCTTTGTGCATCATAAAACGTATGACCATTCGGTACAATTGTCTGACAATCAAGACTATTACTTTTGGGCTCTATAGCCCTAAAGTCGATTTGACAACTAATAGTCGTTATTTTCCCACTTGAAGACATTTTCAAGCCCCACCTTTTTTAGGGAAGTTCTAAATTAGTATTATCTTTCAAATGCAGTTGGAATTTAACTTTTTCATTTTTTTGGCCTGCAAATGGGACATAGTACCTTTAAAGCGATTTAAGGATTCCCGCCAAACTTGGGTCATGTATATATGTATCTTGCAAAGCCAATGAACTCATTATATGTGCAAAAATAGCCTGTGATCGCGTTATATCTCAAGAACCGATTTATTAGGGTTAAAGATGATAAATTATTGCCGTATAATCTATTAGCTGTTTCAATATAACGAAAATGAGATAGTTTAAAGGCATGCATTATTTATTCCCACCAGGATTTAGGGTGTAGAATATCCAATTATACACTGTAAAAAAATAATAGTCGAAATAACTCAATAAAATTGAGGAAAAGAATTGCCTTATTTTTATTAAGTAAATATTACCTACGGCATCTTAAGTAGAATTTACTTATTTTGCTGAATAAATTTTTACTCAGTTAAATCGAGTTACATTAACGTAAATAATTTAAGTATTGTAATCATTTTAGATAATTAAAAAAAAGCTATGATAGGATTACATATTGCACGATTTGGTACCCATCTAATCTAACAAGTAACATCCACTAATCATTCACTACTTCTATTTAAGATTAATCACTAATCACTAACACTACTTCTATTTCAGATTTAACCGGTATATATATATCTACCACCATCACAAACTATTACATACGCTTCAATTCGACACATATTGAAAGGCTCCAAATTTTATATATACTTGATCGTAGCATCTTAAAAGGAAAATTGGTTGACAATTTCCTGAAATATCAAGTTTTGATTTGTTTTGAACTGGGTAACAATTAAAAATTGTCTTGTCTTTGCTTAGCCATGTTAAATGAATTAGTAAATGTTTAAAAGTCCTTAAATTTTCAATCAACCACAAAAAAGATTTTTTTTATTTAAAAAAGAGTTTAATTTGGTCTTAATGAATATTCATAAATTATGTAAATATTTCTATTACGCACTGCATCGGTCCTTACTTTAAAAAGATAAGAATAATCAACATAAATTGTTTGAGTAATACGTATAATTTCTGATTTTGAGTTAAAATTACTAAATTAATACAAGCTGAAATTACTTAAAGTTCTTATGTATTTGATTTTACTTAAATATTCCACGTATGTTCTACTAAATTGAAAGTTTGAGTTAGCAAGACTCAAATTTAGTGCGTAAGTGGCAAAACTAATGTTTTCAAGTAAATTCTACATGGAAAAAATACGTAAAAATTACCAATGAACAAATTCTTTTTTACAGTGTAACGGTGGATTTGGTCTTCATTGGTGAAAGTGATGATTGACTCTAACTCATTTTCAGCTGATGTTTACACAAGTAAAGGGCATGTTAGAATGTTAATTATGTTTGTTTGCATTGCCCTTTTCTCCATTGAAATACCTGTTATATCTCCTTTATTTATGTATTGTTCATTAATGTGTTCTTTGATTTTCTTTAATAACAGCTTATATGACAATCCTTTTTTTTGTTGTAATTCTTACTTTTATTTGCATGTAATCATTCTCCTTTTTCCCCTCGCGTAGACCTATTGGATTGGACTACATGACGTGCAAAACGAAAACATCTTTGAGTGGAGTGATGGGACCCCTATGGATCACTTCCTTTGGTATCCCGGCGAACCTAACAACCTTAATGGAGAAGATTGCGTGGCTCCCTATAACCATGGTAGCAATGACTTTGACAAGCAGAAGTGGCACGACTTCGGGTGCGAACTCAGGTTACCCTACTTCTGCCGCAGATCTGGCATCTCCTAAATCACTACCAAGGGTCCCTGAATCCTACTTCTGCCATAGACTACTAATCTCCTAAATCACTACCAAAAGTTCCACAACATCTACAAACGGTTACCCTATAGTATTACCCATAGTAATATACGGATTATGTCATTATAATCTCGGGGCATTGAAAATGCCTAATTAAGTTGTCGAAAATAGTTCTGATCGTGCTATATTATTTAAACGAATGTTGTTGATTCATGCAAGGGGTTTTGTTGGCTCGTCGCCATCTCTCAATGTGTCAGATCGTTGTGTTTTTTTGCAATTAAATCCTGATTTTCCAAGTGAGTAGTTGTCCACGGGGGTCATTGTCCTCGATGGGTATTTTTCCTCGGGGGGGGGGGGGGGTAATTGTCGTCAGGGAGTAGTTGTCCTTAGGGGGTAGTTGTCCCCGTGGACAATTGTCCTTGGGGGTATTTTTCCTCGGGGGTAGTTTACCTCGGGGGATTTTCCGGGTGAGGGAGGGGGGGGGGGTTTGTCTTGGGGGGTAATTGTCCTCGGGGAGTCATTTTCCGGGGATAATTTTTTGGGCGGCAATTATCCTTGGGGGTAGTTTTCCAGGGTGAATAAATTGTTTATTATTTGTTAGTTTATTATCATTACAGATTGTTATATGAAGGCTTTACTGACGATATTGAAGTGATGTTTACACCATTGTTGAAGTTGCTGAATAAAAAATAATTTTGTTGCACTTAAGCAAATTGTTTCCAGTGTTAATTTCTATCAATGTGCATTGTTAAAAACAACAGTTGGACATTTATTGTAAGACGAAACTTCTTCATATAAAGATTTATCAAGACAGCCACATACACTGCTTAAATATGTTGGTTTAATATTTTTGTGCCATGAGTAATGTGGCAAGTTATATGTTTATGTGTTTTACTTTCTTGTTGTTACGCTGAGAAAATCAAACATTCCGGTATATACCGAAAATTAATTACAGTTGAAGGGTATTTTGATGTACACTTTCACAAATAAGCAGCACTTCTTGAATTACGACACTGATTCCTATAAATCTGATTTTGTTTTTCTCAAAGGCGTGAATATCCTCTCGCGATCGGTTACACTTTATATAAATTTGATCCTTGAAGGCTTATGAGGGACATGCCTTGCTCTAATTAATTAAACTCTCCGGAACAAATAAACATAATTTGTTTATATATGAATATAATGTAAATAAAAAAACGTTTTATGTGCTATAATACACTCTAAAAATAGAGTGCAAAATTTTGCTGTGCAAAATCGCTGTTTAAAAAAGTTGGGTGAAATATTACCCAACCTTGTGCCAAACACGAAGTCCCTTCGAATTTTCTTACACTTGCTATAGTGTCATATCAACATTTGACCGTGCACATTTCCTGGGTAAGAAAGTAACGATGCAGATTAATATTTGAACCACGCGTTGGGTAAACACAAGGTTTGACACCTAAACGTTGGTATTATGACACAACTGATGTTAAAAACTATGATTGAAGCGCCAGCGTGGTCGGTCATTCCGAATCAACTGTTCATCGACTACTTATTCGTGTTCAAGATCGACAGAAGATGGACGACTTTGTTCGAAATAGACTACGATCATGCACTTGTTTCTTTCCGCAGCATTTATTTGCATGAATGCATGTAAATATTCTCAATATGGACATGCAATTCCACATAATATTCTGGACAACACATGCTTCACCTAATAGTGTGTAACGCATATGACATGTACCTTTCCAGCCAACTCCTCGGACAAATTTTCTTCATTACCCAAATCTGTGTAAGTAAAAAAAATCATACAATAAGGTTGGGTTAAAATTTTACCAAACTTTGGGATAAAAAGTTACACAACAACAATGTAAACGAGTACCCAGGATGAGTTGGGTATTAATTACCCAATGCTGTGTCAAAAAGGGAACATTGTTGTCGTTGGGCAATTTTTTTCCTTTTACATTGGGTCAAATATATTACACATCAGTTGGGTAAAATATTAAACATTTGCTGGGTACATTTTTACCCAACCACCCCTGTGTCAAATTTTACCCAACAAACATGCATGTTCCCATTTTACCCTCGTAAAGTGTAAAATTTTACCCAATATTGGGTATATTTTTTTTAGAGTGTAGTGACCTTTTGTGAGGCATTAATCCCCATTACTGTCAGTTATGACTTAACCCTAATAACCCTAACAAACACATGAATCTATCGTTTTTTTTCTCGGACGTATGGATATCAAAATAAAACTTAAACCAGAGGGATTTGATTTTATATAGGCCCACTTAAACGGAGTATTGATGCCTGTTTACTCTCGTCATGGTCAACGAATTCACTCAATGACCCCAGTCTGCACGCACAGACGCCGATCTGACACTTTACCACACATCCTAAAGTATTGAGCAGAGTCTAGCTTTACGAGTCTGCATCAAGATGCTTTGCAGTGTGACTTCAGTTTAGTCTCACTGTGCAGACACTGTTACGCACATCGATTGGCAAGGCTTTGGCTCGAATTCACAAAGGAAGTTTGTCGACAAACCTCCTTTTGTTATTTACAAACCAGGTTTGTAAAAAACGCGTAAAAACGCGTCATATGACGTACATAAACCTCGGTTTGTCGACAAACCTCCTTTGTGAATTCGGGCCTTTGTGTCTGTAAACTGTCAGGACATCTGCCTAGTTCAGGTAGGACTGCGAGATCATGTTTGGGGACTTTCCCCATATTTCACAAAATAGGCCCATGCCGAATACAAGGTGGGTGTTATTTCCTGTTATTTTGAACTATCATGATCTCTCTTTCCTCATCCAGGAGCATTTGTCACCCAAGTCGATATACGGATCAACAGAGCAAACAAAAATTCCCAGAGAAGTATTGAAAAGGTATACATAACAATGGGGGAGAGAGAGATTGAGAGGGGAGAGGGGGATAGAGAGGGGAGAGATAAAGGGGATGAGGAGACAGGGAGAAGGAGAAATAGAGATGGGGAAGATAGAGAGAGGTTCAGCGAAAGAGAGAGAGAGAGAGAGAGAAAGAGTAAGGACATATTGCCATTGAAAAAGTCTACCCAGTTATATACGTAAATTAACTGTTATGATAATTTAGTTCATTTGGAATCATAACAAATATTACAAAACATAAATACAGAATAATCAATATGCCAGAAACTCTGAGAAGCAACTTGTGCATTTACATGAGACCGTTATTAAGGTGGGCAGAATATTCAATTAAACAACGAAATAAATGAAACTAATTAGGGGTGCGTTTAATCGATTTTTCGAAGCTAGAATCACAAACATGAATCCCAAATCAAAACGCCGTTACAAAAAAGAAGGTCACTGCGGTTTGCGTTCAAGCGATTTTTCATCAACGCTGATTCTAGCTCATTTCGAGCCCAGCCACTGCGCAGCACACTGCGCAGTTGACCCAGGAAGTATAGGTCAACCTTGGCGCGCGCTTTTTTGGAATTGTTTACGGCCGACTGTCGACTGCTGTTTTGAGCATAGATCGCAATAATTAAACAAAGAATGAGAAGGTGATAGAAGGAAGAAACATAGAATGACATCAGGAAAGACAGAAAGAGAAAGTGATAAAATGATTAAAACAAATAATAACATAAGAAAAAGTGATAGAATGATTAAAACAAAGAATAACATAAAAGAAGTGATAGAATGATTTAAACCAAGAAAAACATAAGAGAAGATGAAAGAAGGAAGAAACAAAGAATAACATAAGAGAAAGTGATAGAATGATTAAAACAAAGAATAACATAAGAGAAAGTGATAGAATGCTTAAAACAAAGAATAACATAAAAGAAGTGATAGAATGATTTAAACCAAGAAAAACATAAGAGAAGATGAAAGAAGGAAGAAACAAAGAATAACATAAGAGAAAGTGATAGAATGATTACAACAAAGAATAACATAAGAGAAAGTGATAGAATGATTAAAACAAAGAATAACATAAGAGAAAGTGATAGAATGCTTAAAACAAAGAATAACATCAGAGAAGGTGATAGAAGGAAAAAAAACAAAGAATAACATAAGAATAGAAGGAAGAAACAAAGAATAACATAAGGAAAGACGGAAAGAGAAAGTCGATAGAATGCTTAAAACAAAGAATTACATAAGAAAAGGTGATAGAAGGAAAAAACAAAGAATAACATAAGAATAGAAGGAAGAAACAAAGAATAACATAAGAGAAAGTAATAGAATGCTTAAAACAAAGAATTACATAAGAAAAGGTGATAAAAGGACAAAACAAAGAAAAACAATAGTATAGAAGGAAGAAACAAAGAATAACATAAGGAAAGCCAGAAAGAGAAAAGGATAGAAGGAAAACAAGGAATAACATAACGGAACAGGCCACGATAAAGAGCATGGTATAGTGAACGCAATTGCATAAAAAACAGGCGCGCGGTTTTTGCCCAAACCGGAACAGGCCACGATAGAATCATGATTGAGACTACGTTAGTTCAATCGATTTTTGGCGACCGTGATTCTGCAGAATCATGATACAAAACGCATCTTTTTCAGCGTTTCATGTTTTTGTTTTAAAACACGTTTATTTTTACGACCGACGAAAAAATCGCTTGAACGAATTGCGTTTTAAACTAAACGTCTTTGAAAACCGTTATTCTATAGGCCCGGTCACACAGAGAGGACGCATGGGGAACGCACGGCCAGCGCATGGGAAATTTGCAATTTTGGCCAGTGCGTTGTCGTGCGCCCAACTTTTGTCGAAGCTACAGCGAGCTGACACCAAATGCATAGCGTGTTATGGCATACAGGGCGCATACAGTGCGCATACAGACCGTACACAGAGCGCACATGATAACAACTTCCACGAATGCACAGCGTGTTGCTAGCGCGCTGGACGAATGGTCCACGCATGCACCGCGTTCTACGACGCACGGCCCGCGCATTGGAAATCGGAAAAGGCCGTGTGCCTAACTTTTGTCATGATTTTGGAAAAGCTAGCGAGCTGACAAAAAATGCACAGCGTGTAGCTAGCGCGCTGTGCGTATACAGGGCGTGTGCTCCGCGTATGTATGGCGCTTGTCTAGCGCGCTCCGCGCATGTCTGGCGTGCCTTTGGCGTGTACATTCATGCGTCGAGCTCCGCGCACACTTTTGAGCATGCTCGAAAAAAACCGACGCACACAGCGAATGACGACGAATGCATAGCGCTGGTGTAGCGTTGGTCCAGCGCGCTCGACGAACGAGTAACGAATGATGACGCACGCCTAGCAAACGACAACGCACTGGCCCAAATTGCAAATTTCCAATGCGCTGGCCATGCGTCCCCCATGCGTCCCCTCTGTGTGACCGGGCCTTATGGTGAAAAAGTGTCGATTAAACGCACCCTAGGTATATATATACGTACATTAAGTTGACGGAAGGATATAAAGGACCGACTATCAGCTGGTTTAACCCATGTGAATGCGTACACCCACACCCACACAAAAACGCACATGAGCAATTATTACAAATTGAATTCCATTCATGAACTCGTGTAAAAAGCATAGAATGTGTTTTTAAAGTTGAACAGGTAATAACAACACAAAGATTGTCAGGTGTACGAGTGTGATACGTATGGAATGAAGAAACATATTATCGACAAATCCTTGAAGAATCCATTTGTGGTATATTGAGAGCCGAATGCCTAATGGCGATCAAGACGCTCTATAAAGTTGGACCAAAAATATGTAACATCAGAAGAGTGTGTCCTTTATATAAAAAACTACTGAACTTTCTTAGCTTTTCTCCTCTATATAGAACTTCGTGACAAAAGCCTACCTACCCCCTTTACCATAGCCTTAGGTCATATGCCATATCACGGATTTTTTTTTTCCGCCGCAAAATTGTTATCGCCAAGAGTGGCGGCCATATATCTCGGTGATTCTGAAATCTAAAAAATGAAAAGTGGATATGAAATTACAGTTAAAAGACATGGCGCAAAAAAATCGACTCTGATGTGTTGCAAGGCCGGCTAAACGGTTCGAGCCCACACCCTATTTATGTAAATAGTACGTTTAGGTAAACAGGAAATAGAAAGAAAGAAAGACGCCATATCTGTTATGGTTAAATTGCAAAAATCAAACTTAATGGCTATCCTAGAGACGGAAAACTGACTTGATTGAATATAAAGTATATAATTTAATATAATTTCGATGAAGTTTCTTAGTTTTATAAAGACTTAGCCGTAGAGGAATTGCTGCAAGGACAAAATGTTAAAATATCTGACATGATTGGCATTCAATAATATGGCTTCGTTGGTTTTACATTAAGAGATTTGTTGTGCTACGAATAGTAATTAAATACAAAATGATACGTTGTGCTCTGTACCTAAGCCTCGTGTTTTATGGACTATTATCAGTGAGCATCTTAGCCGTTCGTGTGAGTTAAGGATTATTATCTAAAGTGCCTAAATTTCTTCATTAAGTATTATTACGTGTGTTTTAAAATATTGAGCAATGCCAATGATGGAGTGACCTTGCAGTGTCATAAATAAGGTGTCAACTCATGCTCATCCGACCGTAAATAAACGACGAAATATCTTGAGCTTAAAAGACAATTATATAGGGCAAACGATTATTGTCAAAGGCCAACATTTTCTCGTCACATGAGTAATAGCTGACATAAACATTTCCGTCAATAGGAGGACAACATCCAGCCAAAAGGTCGCATTGCACTTTTTCACAGACCAATAACGGAATGTCTTCATGCCCACTGGCGTACCAGTGGTAGTTGAGACGAGGGGAGGTTTGAGGATTTGTTCCACACCCAAAAGGGAAAAAAAGAAGAAAGAGAGTAAAAGAAAGAGAGAAAGAGAGAGAGAGCGAACCAAAGAAAAGAGAATAAACACGTTGTAGGTGGGGGGGGGGGATGGGATTTCCTTTTCACTTCTTGTAACTATCATTCTCATTTTCAGGAGGCATCGAATAAAGTTCCGCGAGGCCTGCTTAATTTGTGTATTACTTTCTATTATGATAAAAAGGGGACAGGACAGGGGTTATGGCGTCGATCATGTTTGATCAGAGCTTTACTTTTTGTTCTGATTTCCTTTTGATTTCAGTCCATTGCATGTCCGACATACTCACATATTGCTTTCGCATGACGCTTATAAAATGCTTCATCCATAATATAAATAAATATATATGTATATTCCTTTATCTTTTAAGACATTGGGGTAGAGAGTAAAAAAGGAGGTTTAGGTTCCTGAAAGGGTGCAAAACAAGTTGCCAGCTTCATCATTGTTATTGTGCTCGAGTGGATAAAGAGCATATATAAAAAGGCCCCTGAAAAAAATATCGCTCTTTAAATACCTGCATAGATATTTAATGTTTACACAGCCAATTTAATGTCGACAGGGCCCTTTGTCATTAAAATTGTTATAAACGGCAAGTTAAATAACTGTTATAAGCTATTGAAATTGTCCCACTTGATCTAGTAACTGATATATTTATCATTACAAAAAATAGCATTGTTATTTATGATATATATTTCGAAAGAGGGCCCTGGAAGATATTTACGAAGTGTTAACTTTCGTTCGACACGTACGGTAAAATGCCACGTCACTGTAATACAGCACGATCTGTACAATGCGCTCTAAGAGGAAGCGATTTTCATATATACGTTTAGAATATTGACATTGATTCATTTATCAAGCAAATCAGGGTGGATCCCTTGCATTCATACGAGTTCCTCCTTTGGGGGTGGCTGGAAGTCTTTTGCAAATACTTATTAAATAGTTATTTCTGCATCCTTGTCTTTTTTATTCAACGGTAGATTCAGTCGGTAAGTTAAAAAAAGGACAAATATATTCAGGTTATTGTATTTGGAAAAAAAATGATAGATGAAAATATGTTTGTGCCATGAATATATTCTTTAAAGTAGAAACAAGTCTGAAAAGCTGTTTGTAGACAGAGTATGACAAATAATTTGCATAATTGTCTGCTCTAAAATCCTAGCCGAAAATATGATTTTCTGTTTATCTGTTTGTTTGTGTTTGTTTGTATTAGTTTGTTGGTTGGTTGGTTGTTTTATTTCCCCTATAGTTCTTTGCAAGCAATAAACCAAACATATGTCCTCGTGAATTTTGTATTTTATTTCTTAAATCCATTTATAACATAAAGAATTGTACGCGCTGAGAAACAAATGTTTTATAAGAGCGATTTATGTCAGTGCCATCGTTGTATTGCGGTGTACTTTTTGGCTATGTTTCAGAGTTGAAATTTATATACAGTATTGTACTACATTTAAAATATTTCTTTTCGACTACCAGAACTGTCGGCTTACTTTGTTTAAAAGAGTATCTTTCGCGAACAATGGAGTTTCCCAAAACATCTTTATATGTATAAACAATATTTTTGCGACTACATCGAACATATTGACTACGTAAACTGTCGGTTTATTCTTTTTGAAATCATTGTAGTTCATATTCAGAGCGTTCGAATTCATGCAAGCCGCACTCGAAGCGTTGATTCAGCTTTCAAAATAAAAATTCGTTCATTAGTATACAAATAATACACATCAAAGGCCATTGTAAGAATTACCGACACGAGGTACCTTTGGAACGGTCTAACACGCCCGAGGCGATAGCCGAAGGCATTTGGACTGTTTTGAAGGTACCAAGTGAGGTAAATTGTACTAATGCCCGAACAAAATGATGTGTATTATTTGTTTTATAAGATTATGTTTTATTTGTTTTACGAAATGATGTTTTCTAACATGATTTTGATAATGACCGGTCATTACCCAAATTACGCGCGATTACGCGTTCGGCAAAATAAATGCCTGGTCACATGTACGCTTTCAACCAATCATTTGATTAGGATCAACGTCATCATCTTGTAATATTAACTATCCGTGCAATCAATTTGGGCGCAGAATCAGGCAGGGGCACAGTCAGCCCGTGCCCACCACCCTTTTGGCGGCTAAAAAAATGAAAACAAATTAAAGAGAACAGGGGGAAAAAATCATGCATATGGCACATATCATGAAAATGTCATTGACGGGATATTGCTAATATATCTGTAAAGCTTTCAAAAAGTAAAGGTGCTTTATCCAAACTCAGATATTGGATACCCACCAATGTGTATTGATAAACTCAATATTTTACAAACACGTGCAAGACGACTGATAAAAACGAGTGACTTTCGTAATTCCAGTCTCTCCCAGAGTTTGAACTATTATAACTTAATATATCAGAATTCATGTTTAAAGGTAAAAACCAGTATTGGAAACGCCCCAATTTCAAAAAATGAAATGGAAGCTTTTATAACCAATCATGATTGTGAAAGAATATGTTTTGAATAATACATGATGATACAAATTTTGCCGGGAAACTGCCTACTAATTGATATATTTGGTAAATTAGTTTATCTATTGGTCTGTGAGAGATAAAAACGCATGTGTCGCGCACGTGTGCGTAGTCCCATATAATTTTTTCTGTGTACAGTGCTTGTAACTTTATGAAGACTGGGACAAATTTCTTATCAGTTTGATGATTCCAGAACCTTGCAGTACATCTATGCTAGATGATCAACCTTTTCTTATCGATTTCGCAACGTTTTTTTCACAATGCAATCGTATGACCATTACTGGTCTTTATCTTTAAGTATCACAACAACGATTCTTTCAGTATTTGTTGATAATATGTTTAGAACTAATTCTTCATTCAATACGTTTCGCACTCGTACATGGAATAATCTTTGTGTTCCCATTATTCGTTTAACTATTTCGAACCCATTCTATCCGTTTTTCAGGAATACATAGATGGACTTTAATTTGTAATAACTTTAGATTCAGCTCCACACTTTCTCGTTTTAGAACTCTATTCAAACTTAAACTTTGGGAAACAACGTCATCCTTGACTAAGTAGACCCTTTCTTATCTTTGTCATTCCCATATTTTCCTTTTCTTTTCTTTCTCTGTCTCACCTCTTCCCTTTCTTCTCTTTATCATTTTGAACTCTCCTTTTTCTTGTATTGCTCTTGTGTGTTTGTGTGTGTTTGTGTGTGATTGTTGGTATATGCATATACATGGGTGATCCCTGCTGATAGTTAATGGTTGGCCCTTTTTGTGTTTTTTCTTCTTAATGTACGTACGTATATCTAGTAAAAAGTTAGATTTATTTCGCTATCTAATTTAATATTGTGAATAACTTGATAGAGGATTCATGCTCAAGCACAAACTGGCCTATGATTTATTCTTTATTTATGATTTGTAATGTTTGTTTAAGATGCCAAATAAAATGAATCACCATAACGTTTAATTTAGAGGAATACGATCAATATTGATTTGTTCTGACAACGTAAACTTTGTCAAAGGCAATATTTCCTCTCTCTCTCTCTCTCTCTCTCACCCTCTCTCTATCTCTCTCTCCCTTCTCTTCCATCT
This sequence comes from Strongylocentrotus droebachiensis, assembly GCA_035222895.1. Taxonomy (NCBI): domain Eukaryota; kingdom Metazoa; phylum Echinodermata; class Echinoidea; order Camarodonta; family Strongylocentrotidae; genus Strongylocentrotus; species Strongylocentrotus droebachiensis. Next base: position 16,906 of record JAVYIG010004671.1, on the reverse strand, counting down.
CCTCACTTCTCTCTCTATCTCCCCCTCTTCCTTTGTCTTACTTGTTATTTATATATTTGTAATAGTTCCCTGGGACTTTTGTAGACTTTGTTGATCCCTGGATCATCTGAGGTGACCTCTGCTCTTAGATGAGGAAAGAAAGATCACGAGAGTTGAACATAACAGGAAATATCTCCCACGTAGGCCTACTTTGTGAAAATACGGGGGAAATCCCCGAACATGATCTTGCCAACAGTCAGACAGGAACCCAATGACTTTTACAAGCCGATCGCTTGTCTGATTATCAAGATATATTTATGCTTGGAAATCAACATTTAACATTTCGTTTTCCTAACGAATCTTATAAAATTACAGTCTATTTGGAAAAAATGAGTATGGAAAAACCGGTCACTCATAAATTTTTTAACTTTTTGGGGGTACTCCATAATCATTGCGAAGCGCAATTTGTTAAGGGCTTCAACATTACACCGTATAACATACACTAACAACGCGTTATAGCCATGCATCTCAGATTGAAAAATTGTAAACGATGCCTTTAACATTACTCTTTTAGCACAAAATCCAATACAAAAAAGTGCTCAAAGCGCTTCGAATAAAAAAAAGATGAACAACAACTTGATAAGGGAAAACAAATTGATATATATCTGCCATCTGGAGAGGTGTGTCTTTAAGATCTCTTGGTCTTTCTCTCCTCTTTCACTCTCTGTCTCCACTACAGGTTTGCAAAATGAGTTCAAACTTCACCATCAACCTTGTTCTCCTTGCCGCCATCGCATGCCTGTCCGAAGGATGCTGTCCAGAGAGGTTCATACAAGTCGGTAACCGGTGCTACCATTACAACTCCGACAAGGTGGATTGGCACGATGCACGTCATGCATGCGAAAGACTTGGGGCGCATCTAGTCAGCATCCACAACTCGGAAGATAGCAGAGAGGTCTATGCCCTTTGGAAGAGTTTAGTCGACTATAATTACGTCAATTATGGACACAGGGTAAATAGTAGACCAGTGTCTTTTTTCATAGCTGTATGGGGGAGGGATGATCGGATTGGCAAAATGTTATTTACAAAGAGGGGGTTGGGTGGGGCATATGTACAGCTCAAAGGAGAGTAGAGAGGGATATGCTTATGTGATTTAGAAGCAAAAAAGGGGGAACAAAAGAGAACGTCAGCCACTAGTTAAGCAGGGCTCCCACTTAGCAGAGTTGGAGGCTCGAGTTGTGGCGAGCTGGCGCGATCCTATGGCAAGCCGTTTTATTATATCTCTTGATTTCAAGAAATCAATTCTTGATAGCAAGACAAAATTTTACGTTGTAAAGCAATGGTAATTCTTGATGTTGATTTCGTGATATTAAGAAATATGTTTTAATGATAAAACTGCTTGCCATAAGATCGCGCCAGCTCGCCCCAACTCGAGGCTCCAACTCGGCTAAGTGGGAACCCTGCTTTACAGGATACATTCGATCTAGTATAGCTGCGTTTGACTTTATTTTATTTTTTCATTGTATAATTTGTTTTTGATATATATGTTGTTATTCTGGTTACAATCGAATCGAAGCAAATCGCCGAAAAACTTTGAAAAGTTGGAAAACGCCGGAGCAGGCGATTCTAAAATATGAATGTTGAAGCTGCTTATAAAAATTAGTCATAACGAGTTTTGACAAGATATTTACATCCACTTTTAATAAATCTGTCAATTAAGTATGAATTCAAATTTAGTTCCCCGCTTTATACCACACATATTTGTTACAATATGGGATGATATTGTATTCGCCCGATACGTTACCTAGGCTTCTTCTTCCTTATATTAAACAACTATGAAGCGGAGGGCCAAAGTCCGAAAACAGGGGTTTGCCTGCCATTATCACCCAAACTATTAAGGCACACCTTGTTTATCCGAAAGATTTTACCATAATACACAATATTTCACAGGTGTTTATTGTTTTGTTTCGGACAACGACCCTAAATTGGAGGGGGCATCCATAAAAGTTGCCCTTTTGACGAAAAAAAGTATTTCTTAAATAATATTTCACGAAAACCTTGGACCATTATGAGTTTGGTGTCATATAAAAGAAAATTAGATTATATAAATGTTAATACCAATTTCAACGGAATTTAGATTAATTAACACCGCACATTTTAGTAAAAAACAAGACTTTACTCAGATGGAGGGGGATTTCAAATAATTGTTTATAGCGTGTGTTGGGGGGGGGGGGGGGGGGGTCATCTGCCAATGCCCACATTTCTGAAACATCACAGAGTATAGAGGTACTTTTCAATTGCACTCAGCAATACTAAGCCGTTGAACTGTCTGGACTGTCTGCATTAATATATTCATGCTGATGCCTGAACTTGTATTGCTAATGGGCAAGACAATGACATGCGGCTGGCAGGGGAGGATTGGGTTTGGAGGGGGGGGGGGGGAGGGGGGCGACTGTCTATGTCCATAATATCTGAAACATCAAAGAGTACCGAAGAAGTAGGTTAAATTGCACTCAGCACTCCAAATCGTTTGAACTTCCTGCACTACTAAATGTTCAACCACTATTGTCCAGTCAATAAACCGAAATACTGGCCAAAAATAGAGGGGAAAATATATTTTTAAAAAACAATTTTTTTTTGATCAAAATTTATATTTCACACACTACATAACTCAATGAAATTGATATCAACTTGAAGGTATTTCAATTATCAATTTTTGGACACCACATTCATGGTGATTAGAAGTTTTACTTCAGTTATCTTTAAAACTCGATGTAAACACACCAAACACGTCCTCAATACACTAATACACATACGGTATACATGTATATGCATACAGTTTATACACATATGGGCCAAAATGTAGTTTTTGTAGAAATCAAATCAATAATTTTGGGTTGCTATAACTTTTCACTGAAAAGGGATATAAGCCTCTTCTTTAAACAGAATATTTTTCCTTGAAAATGGGCGAATTCTTGGAGAGTTACGCAAAAAGGCACTTCTTCGAATTTTATATATGGAAAATTACGGTTTTTGATAAACATGTTTTTAATTAAAATTGCGATGGTTATTAATCTCGATCCCATTAAAATTGGCATATAAATGTAGATAATTTCATTTTCTCTCATATGACATCAAACTCATGTTGGTTTATAGTTGCCTTAAAATAAGAAAGTGTAGAGAACTTAGCGTGATAAATTATTATAAGAACCGGTTAGATTTCTCTACAACTGATTAAATAATGCCGACTTTGCCCATAATTTAAAAAAACGTTATGGGTTTAGAGATGATAAATTATTGGCGTATAGTCTTTTAGCTGTTTCAAAATTACGTTTATAATTGCAGATTCAGATGGACCTCCCCAAACAAAAATGGTTTCATTAAAGGCACTCATTAACTCAACCATGATGTAGGGTATAGAATAGCCAATAATAAGGGTGGACTTGCTCATCGTTTTCGAAAGTGAGGATTGACTTTAACTGATGTTAAGCTGATGTATACACAATTGGAAGAAATGTTCTAATAGCATTTTCATTGTGTTTGCTTACATTCATTTTTCTCCATTGCAATCCGACTTCAATGTATTATTTATTATTGTTTTCTGTGATTTTCTTCGATAAAAACTTAAATAATAACACTTTTAAAATGTCTTCCTTGTTTGCATGTAATCATTATCGTTTCCCCTTTCACGCAGACCTATTGGATTGGACTACATGACGTGCAAAACGAAAACAACTTTGAGTGGAGTGATGGGACCCCTATGGACTACTCTCTATGGCATCCCAGCCAACCTAACAACTACGGGGGAGAAGATTGTGTGGCTCCATTTAACTATGGTAGCAACGACTTTGACAAGCAGAGGTGGCATGACCACGGCTGTAGAAACAGAAAACCCTACTTCTGTCGTAGATCTGCCACCTCATAAATCACCACCAAAAGTTCCCCTATATAAAGAGCTCGGTTCCTGCCATCCATAAATCCAAGTTCTAAGAAAAACACGATTTTTAAATGTATTATAGGTAGCAAGGTCAGTTTGGAATGATACTTTGACTAATCATACTAGTGTATGATTAAAGTATAAAACCACTCTTTAAAAAATCTAAGTCCGCACAAATGTTTTTTCAATAATTTAAGTTGTTTTAATTATTGTGGATGTGTACCTTCTGGAACATAAATTGGAAATAGTACTTTTTGGAACCAAAATCTTGCATAACTTAAAAGGATATACACGTAGTACCTTTTGTAACCGAACTGATTTTTAAATGGCATTTTTACATTCTTTTTTTTTTAGAAATTCAGCTTTTTGGAAGTGTCAGTAAATGAGGCTACTGGAAATGTGTACATTAATGCTAACAAAAATATTGTTGATACAAATGAATGAAGTACTTTTGGAAACGTGCTCTTCGTATATCAAATCGGGCACCCTATATTATTACTCATACAAATCATGTTTTGATTATGTCTATATAATATAAGTTTCAATTGGAACGATAAGAATGAAAACAAAACAAAGCTAGCGAAAATATGAACATGAAATAAATGAAATACCTCCGCTTCTATACTCAGTTCAGGCGCATACGCACGGGTGATGTGTGTGAGTTTTGATGTTTTTTCATTTTGTTGTACCAAAGGGTGACCCCCCAAAACTGACCTGACCCCCCCCCCCCCCCCTCGAGTCGTTGCAAAATTGTTGGGACTAAAAACAACAACGAATGTGCTCTTACCCCCTGCCCCCCCCCCCCCCCCCCTCCCCTTATTCAGCGGATGGCTGAGTCGTTGCAAAAATGTTGGGGGCCCAAACAAAATAATTATGTACAACAGAATTGGGCACAAACACACACGGGCAGGGAAAGCGGGTGCACGGGATAGTTGAGTTTTGCTGCAGAGGGCGCTACACGGCATAATCTTTGTGAGATTATGAAGCAAATGAGTGTCAAATTTGAAAGAACATACAATTTAAATGACAAATCATCTTTGTTTGATTAAAATCGGTTCAGAGACGGCTGAGGAATAACCATGCACTTTTAAGGCATTTGTGGTCTGAAACAAGAACTCGACTATCCCGGAATGTCGTTAAGTAGTATAGGTAGTGTTGCACCTATGTGTTATCATTACGGTAGCAAATGATAATGATAAACCCGGAGAACGGAAAGAAATAATTGTGTCGTTAGAAAATAAACTCAACAATAAAGGAACATACTAATTTAAGTTGTAACAATATTGATTTATTTGTATAGGCCTATAATATGTACCTGTATGTTTTTAGATCGCGAGTGCTCTCTCGTCCTGAATATGTCCATGTTAAGCACGATAGAGAGAAGGAGAGGGGGGGGGGGGGGGTAAAGAGAGAATAGACGGAAAGAGAGAAAGTGAGGGAGGGAGAGCGAGAAAGAGAGGAAGAAAAAGGAGAGAGAGGGCGAGAGAAAAAGGAAAAGAGGGACAGGGAGAGAGAGAGAGAAGGAGAGAGCGGGGGAGGGGGATGCGAGTGAGGGAGAGCGAGAAAGAGAGGAAGAAAGAAGGAGAGAGAGGGCGAGAGAGAAGGGAAAGAGGGAGAGGGGAGGAAATGATAGAGAGAGATAGAGAGAGAGAGAGAGAGAGAGAGAGAGAGAGGGCGAGATGGATAACATGGTAGATCATTGAATATCGGTATTGGGATAAGGATATAGGAGAGAACAGAGAGAATGAGAGCAAATAATATATATATATATATGTAGTTGGAAAACGAGGGGAAAGGAGAGAAAAGGAGAGAGAGCGCGAGATGGGCCGCAGCGGGGGGGCACTCGAAAAAAAAAGGTGGTCTTGCAGATAACTAATCATGCGCAGTCACTTCTGTGGTACGAGATCAGACGAAAATATCACGAGGGTGGAGCAAGAAAGACGAAATATTGTACTACAAATCGAGAGAGAAAATGGTTTATTAGGGGCATTGTCCAAGTCAATATGTATATAGGCTACATAGGCCTATATTAACATAGAAACTTACATTTTTTTAAAGCTTGAATTTCTAGTGACATTTCAGGACTTTCTGCTACTCGATGTGCTGACAGAGGTGATTGTTTAAAAACTGTTTTTGTTTTGGTTTTATTATGACTTTTGTTTTGTTAACACATTACAAACGAAAAATCGTATCGGCACATACTATCAACAGTTGAATACGGCACAATCAAGAGCGTTAACCGCGTCTTTCTGAATGACGGATTCATCACTCAAAGTGCACAATCAGAAATATTTTTGAAAAGAAAAAGCGAATGATTCGACTATATACAGACAGGCTAAAACATATTAAAGTATTTGTAAAGGCTATCTATAGGTTTCATAGTAAATTTTTACTATTAAAGTATGGAATTAAACATGAATACATATACAGTCAATCCAGTATTCAATGACTAATTATAATGATTGGTCTAGATTGCATGAGAGTTGTTCAGAACGTTGCCAGATCTTTTTTAATATCTCCTACACTTGCTTCAAACCACCAAAGATGGCGTTCTCAATAAACTCTGGTATATACAAAATCGGGGATCACAGTCGTCATCTTCGACTTGCGCCATTTAAGTAGGAGGGTATCGCCATGTTGGAGATTATTCAAAATTAAATCGGCCGAATTTTGGACTAGAATGAGAGTATTGGAAGGATGATGTTAAGGAATATACAGAGAGGAGAGTTTAAGATTCAAAGTACACCAAAGGAACGCAATGGTAATCGGTAACCGGTAATTTTAATCCATTAAAGTGACTTGGTAACATTGATGAAGGTTGATGAAAAAAATTGCTTATATTTTGTATAAAATGCTACTTACTATATTCCTTCTACTGTACTAACCCTCTGACATGCAAAAAATCCTGAAAAAATTATCAAACCACAAAGATATCTATGGTTTTTGTTGAAGGCGTCGATGTATGACACCCTCTAACAGTGATTAACAGTAAATTCTCCCAACCATTTTTGAATTTTCCCAACCGTTTTTTCCATGAAAAAATACATAAAACAGGCTATAAAAAAACTGTCAACACTTAAATGTCTGGAATTGAATGTAGAGCCATTTTATTGCTTTGTGAGATTTCCATTCACCTAAAATGTAATTAAATTGTAATATAGGATTTCCCGGCCAAATTCGCGAGTTTGTCATTCGAATTCATTTACTTTGCATTTAAGTTAGCGCAGATCAGCTTTGCCATGCCAATTATCATTCAATTTTCCCGATTTTGTATTTAATTTAGGATTTTGGTCGCAGGATTTCATAGATCTGTCATTCAATTTAGAAACTGCTCAACTAGCATTCAAATTAATCGTCACTTGTTGTGGCGTCATTTTTATCATTCAAATTAACACCTGTCATTCGTATTCGAATTATGTTTATTCAAGTTAGGAATGTTAGGGGGAAGAAATGCAACACTGCACGTTTACAGCTTTACAAAAATGCAATTAAATACATGATTTGCTATTGGGGTCTTTTCTGTTATTCAATTTATTAATTTTGAGGACAAAGCATATGTTTGTAGTCAGACATTAGGTAAAAAAGGGGCAAAATCAAGGGATATGGCATCTCTGAACGGACATGTTCATATACCCCGGAAAAGTGGGGACACGAAAACACCTACCCCAGTCACAATATTGTACCCTTCCTCCATAATGAAAATTGTGATAAATTTATGATAAAACACAAGACAAACAACTTCCTTACATGAACATTTACACAAATATTGAGACCATCAAGTCCGTAAATGTACAGTAAGTCTTTTTTGTACTTAACAGTCAAACTTAAAGGCTGATGAATATCTGATAAATCTAAAAGTATATAAAGAGTATAAATGCAAGAAAAAAAAATAGGATGAAATACACATGAAAAAACGATCTTGAAAGAAAAAGAATGAGCTATAAAAAGTGTTTAAAAACGAGAAATGTATATTGACCATTAATTTTAGTGCACAAAGTGCTAATTTGAATGCTACAAATGAATTAGAATGCTAAAAGTACACCGTCGCGATGTCAGAAAATCGTGTTGCGCTAAATCGAAAGACCAAATAGCGAAAGAAGCAATTTGTTCATTAATTGGAATGAAACATACATAGATTCTAACGAAAACTTCATAGATTTGAAATCTAGAAAAAGGAATATAAACCCGAGATATACCCGACAGCACTAAAACCGTCGAATTTGAACGCAATAATTAATTTGAATGACAAACTCGCGAATTTGGCTGGGAAATCCTATAATATAGTTCGGAGAATTAAGGAATCGATCAGATCAGTTTTTCCAATTTGTTCCATAAATAATGGTCCGTTTTCACTCAAATTTTCAGATTATCTTTAATTGTACATCTAGCATTGAGGTAACTATCTTAGCGCCACTATCTCTCATCTGAACAATGTTACCAAGTCCCTTTAATTCTGTTATGGCTCATAATACCAAATCGATATTTGTGACATGGTGTAGAATAACTCTCTTGTTTGCATGCAACATTAATTTTTTAAAATCTATAGGCCTTAATAAAGAAGGTTCTTTCTTTTAGTAAAGTGGTGCCCGTTGGTCCCCATGACCCTCTTTTTCTTATGTTAATTGAGGCTGAGTTAATGAGATAACCACCAGTCACTGATCCCGCTGGGTGGTCTAATCCCTCCTGGCCAAATTGGCCTAGTGCAAACGGGCTTTAAGAGGACCTATATCAAATTATGCTATACATTAGAGAAAAATGGAAATTAGATTTGACTTTGTAAACGAAAAACACGAGGGTTGTTCGTGATTACGTCGTAGTCCATTTACCAAATTGTTAAAAGTATTCGTGTCTTTTGTATCATTGGCCCGATTAACTTCAAGCTTCCACCATTTGTTTTTAATTTATTATCCTTCGTTCATGCAAATGAACTTATTATTTTTGTCCTTTAATCCGAGTATATACAGGTTATTAGGAACATCTACTATTATTTCGCAGGTATGGATACGAGTCAATGAACGGTATTGTACACATTATCAAGCTCTTGTTCTCATCAACCAAGCTGTTATTTATGATTAATAATGTTATCGACTATTTATTTCTCAATGAATGTGACCAGGTTACACGATAGATAATCAGATTAAAGTCCGTATATAATTCGAAAAAGATAAATCATCAACGTATTCATCAGTCAATTATGTTAACAATTATCTACCAAAGTCTTGAAATCATAATTTATACAAGACAAGTATTCATTGTTACCTGGTTAAAACAGTTTATACAGAAGTCCTTCATTGATTATTTACTGGGGTATTAGGTCAAACTTATGTTTTTGAAACAATGGGTTAGATTTACACTGAAAACAAATTATGGCATTTCAAAGATGATTGATTTGATTTCCATTAAAAAAAAACTCATTTTGTTTGCCTACACGACGTGTTCTAACTGTATGCATATAAATTGTGTGTATTAGTGTAATTGAGGACGTGTTCGATGTGCTTAAATCGGGTTTTATACAAGTAAAACCCTCAAATGACCATAATGTTTGGTGTCATATAATGAACAGTCATATAAATACCCTAAAGTTCGCATAAAGTTCTAGGATTCTAAGAATAGTAAGAAGAAAAGTGTCCATAAAAGAGAGAAACTAAGGGCGAGATGGGTAGTGACAACTTTAATAAGGCAACCCAAAATGCACACTGGACCCTATTTCATAAAACTGTAAGCAATGGCAAGTTTCAATAACTGTTATTTGGAATCGTGGCATTTGATTTGCTAAGAAAAATGCAATAACAAAAACTTCTCCCCTTCCCCTTCCTCCCCCCCCCCCCCCCCCCCGTTCTCTCTCCCCCTCTCTCTTTCTCTCTCTCTCTCTCTCTTTCGCACAGACCATGAGCATCCTAAGGAGGAGCAACTTCCCTATAAACATACACGTTTAAAGGCTAAAGAAACAAGTCAAGATTGGGAAGACTTCATTTTATTCCTAGCTGTCCTTTATTGATAAATTCACTTCTAACAACATACTTATTTCATTCTGTGCTTCTGCGTTATCATTTTGGAACTGCATTAATTAAAATATAGCTAGCGCAATCACTACTTGATACATAGACCAGATTGTGTTCGTTTGAAATATTTAACCTCTGAGTGCGTTCGAGCGCTCTCTAATCTATTTTGATATCATTGAAGAATACATATTATGATATTAAACATTAACAATTTCAGCAATACAAACATTTGTAGATACTCCCATCATAAAGATAGTTCATAGATTAGGGATGCCAGTTAGAATTGATCAGAGGGCCTGAAAATTACCTATAGAATGAGCTATTTTGTACAACAAAAAAGCCTGAACTATGGTCTGAAAATACTCGCCAGGGCCTGAATTCGGGCTATTGCCTGAAACTGGCATCCCTGATAGATGCAGAAATTAATTAAATATAGATTAAGACTTACGGTTCATTTGTTTTGATGCTGCTCATCAATGAATGAGATTCTTATTGCACTGTGTGTTTGCATCTTGACATTTTGGCTTATGGTACCTGACAGAGGAAAAGTTACCCCATCCCTTACCACATTGATCACATACATACGGCTTCTCACCTGTATGGATGCGTTTATGTGTTGTGAGATTACTTATTTGATTAAATGCCTTACCACATTGATCACATACATAGGGCTTCTGGCCTGTATGGATGCGTTTATGTTTTGTGAGATCACCCATATGATTAAACGCCTTACCACAATGATCACATACATAGGGCTTGTCACCTGTATGGATACGTTTATGTGTTGTGAGATGAGGTTCTTGATTAAATGCCTTACCACATTGATCGCATACATAGGGCTTCTCACCTGTATGGATGCGTTTATGTGTTGTGAGATGAGGTTTTCGATTAAATGCCTTACCACATTGATCACATACATAGGCCTTCTCACCTGTATGGATGCGTTTATGTGCTGTAAGAACACCTTTCCGATTAAATGCCTTACCACATTGATCACATACATAGGGCTTCTCACCTGTATGGATACGTTCATGTGTTTGAGATGAGATTTTCGATTAAATGCCTTACCACAATAATCACATACATAGGGCTTCTCACCTGTGTGGATGCATTTATGTGTTGTAAGATAATGTGCATCACTAAATGCTTTACCACATACATATGATTTCTTTGCTACATGATTCTCTTTATGTTCAACAGGATTATCGTTAAATGCATCATATTTACCACAAACATATGGCTTATTATTTGTTTTGGTGCTTCCAAGTTTAGTACGATGAATTTCATTAGTAAATTCCCAATCTCTACAAGTAGGTTTAATATTGTTTTTCATGTCATCATTTGACAAATCATTGCTGGCTTTATTCTTTGTCTCACTGCCTGAGTTTATTTTCATCACTCTATTAACAAATTGGATGGGTTTCTGTATTTCTCCTTTGATGAACTGTAGAATGTCTTCCTTTGGTGCATCTGCTGGTGGGAGGATACCATAGTGTCCATGTTTGTACTTGAGATGCCTTGCTAAGGCAAGAGGAATGGCATAGAGTGATCCACAGTACTCACATCTATAGAGTCCAGAATCTAAAATAATAAGATAAAGTATATTACAAGGCATAGTATGAAACTCAGGAGTAAACAAAAAAGGAATCACAATCACAATGTATTAAAGCTAATAAGTGATTGTTGTGGGGTCTTTGGTTGTTTTTTCTGCTTCTTCTCTCTTCCTGGACATACAGTTCATTGAACATGTCCAACTTTGTATTTAATAAGCAATGCAATTTTCATCTGCATATGTATATATAAATGAAATTTATATTGTGTTATTTGACACAGAAGGTTTCCTCGTCAAGTAACTGTTTCAATGTTGAGTTTATTGAGCTGCGATGTGATACCAAGATCCTTAGCATACTGCTCCCCATAGTAGACCAGTAGCTCCCTTCCTGGCCTGACAGATTTTAAGGTACGGTAGTAGATCTCACCAAGATACTGGAATGCTACGAGGTTCTGCTCACCCTCATTGCGTGCACAGTTGATGTCTTGCATCCAGTTGCTGTCTGCTCACTGTTGCTGTCAACATAGTGGTGAGGTTTCCCTTCCTTGCATATCTAAGTACGAATGTAGAAAAAAATGCACTGCATTTTATTTATGCCAAAACAATTTTATATCATTAAATATTTAGTTGATGCCTAAGCAAAACTATGTTGGTATACAATGAATTTAAACATAAATATAACCATACTAGAACTTTATCAAATATGCTTAGAAGAAAAAAAAGATCAATGTATACTTTCGAGGGATGGGGTATTGTGTTACAATGCAGTGTAAGGATAAATCCATGAAAATAAATTGTATGTGAAATGCTGTGGAAGTCAAAGTAATAATCCTCCCTAAATCTGCATATTTCCAATAACTATATTTATGTACATCTCCAAAATAAAATGTATCATATTACAATTTGGAGCAAGTTTCATTAAAGCACAGTACAGCGTAAAATATTTTCTTAATACTCGGTTCATTCTTTTATTGCTGTCAAAACTACATGTGCAAGTTTCGCTTATAAATACAGTCGAGCCTGCTTTAGTGACCCCTTGTCTACAAAGGCCACATTTGTTGTTTCCATTGAAAATGTTTTTCTCATTGAATCATGTACTAAAGGAACCTGTCTACAAAGGCCACTTTTTTGTGTTTCCTTGCGTGGTCGCTATAGACAGGTTTGACTGTATCATAATACAATTTGGAACAAGTTTCATTACACAGTACAGCATAAAATATGTTCTTAATACGTTCATTCTTTCATTGCTGTCAAAACTACATGTGCAAGATTTGCTTATAAATATAACCAATATTAAATAATGTTCAAACGTAACATGCATTGTTGTTACATAATCATATACAAAGAAGAATGACTCAATATACCTCCCAAGCATTTGCGCTATCACTTCCAATCTTTAGGTCCACAATGTCACCAGCGTATGGAACAAACAGGTATCCTTTAGGAATGAAGTTTGTAGCAAAGATCCCCTGACCAGCCCTAGTATTGATGACTGCTTGACCGCCAGACCATCTGGTAGAGTATTCCTTGCTCTATCTTTAGAGCCTTTAGGGCTGGGGTTATCTCTGATGATGGTAAGGGAATGCTTGGAACACCCACCTTCAAAGACCTCATGACAGTCCTCACAATCTGAAGGGAAAAATTATAATAGAATTTATTATATATTGAACATTATTATCGTATTTGCTTCTTACAACCAGTTGTGTTTTCAAGGCTGAATGGAAGGAATTATGTTCATAATTAAGCCGTGATTAACAGGTATATAAGTGATTATTTTGTAACATGAATTCAGTAATATATTTCAAAACTGATGCATTAGAATAGGGTTAAAGTAGTCCATGTATTGAAAGGGGAGATGTTCATACGCAACCACTTCATACATTGTGCATGGAGCTTCAGAATAATCAGCAAATAAATAAAACTATACAAATGACCAACAAAAAAGAACAAAACAAAGGAACAGATCCCCCCCCCCCCCCCCCCCCAACACTGGGAATAGAGGGACAGCATGAGTGGTCCCAAAATATCTGGCTCGTAACAAAAGAAAAAGGTCTACCAATATTGACCTAACACACCGGACTTATGCTGAAAAGGGGAGGGGTGCTGGGAACACGCATATGTGTACCATAAATAACACTGAGTTGGGGGGGGGGGGGGGGAGGGGGCCGGGGACAGAATAAAACAAAATTCCATCTTGTGTTTACTTACAGATGTAATGATCATCATCAGGAACATCATCTTCTTTATAGGACTTGCAGCTCACTGCTCTCCTCGGGTATCTAGACTGTCTTGGGGATGGTCGGGTTTCTCATTTCTCCTGTCTGAAATTAAAGTACTTATTTAGTTTACTCCCAAAATATACTTACCATAATGATAAAGATTTTCATTTCAGAATTATATTTTTTACCCTCAGCCCTGGTATGAGCCATGTACATTTATTTTTCACCCACTATAGTTCCCTATATCTTCAATTTTTATAAAACAGCCATCAAACTGATAATGCTTTCTATGTGTAATAAGTAAATAACATGAAATTGAAAAGGAGGGGGGGGGGGGGGTCAATTTAGCATACATGCCAACATTTGAAAATCAGAAATCTGTACAAATTATGCTATTTAAAAAAAAAAGAGGAACAATCCTAACTCTCCTATTCAATACTACAGACAAATTTGTACAGGAAGAGGAACACCTGCATTAAAATGATAATTATCTTCTCCCAAAAAGAGGAATGTTCCTCTTTAATCTGAACAGTTGGGCATGTATGATTTAGTGAGAGACAATTGTGTTTTACTCTGATCAGTGCCAGATGGGATGCTTTAGTTTTTCCACATATTTCATCAAATAATGAACAATCTTTTCATTTGACCATTGAGTAATGGTGCTTTCCAGTGGCGGATCCCTTAGAAAAGAAATGTGTAAAAACATGTTAATCTAAGGGCCAACAACAAAAATCAGTGCTCACTAACCCCACTAACTAACCCCCCCCCCCCCCCCCCCCAACCCCAACCCCCACTGAGCGAAATATTGGCCGGCCTGGATCCTCGCCTGGTGCTTTCTGGTATCGCTACCACTTTGTCATAAAATCTTTGTCATATCAAGTTGTCAAAACATGTCTTCGATCATGGATGTAAAAAAAAGTAATATACATCATCAGTTATATAGGCCACATAACGCAGAATCGCCCTATCTAGCTTTCATTCAAACGGAAAGAAAAAATATATAATGCACAAGGAAATGACAATTGAATCTGGAAGGCGAAAGCATTATTTTCTTACAGAGAGAGACTTTGCCTTTTCACCAGCACGTCCACCGACTTTCATACAAGATGATTGGGGATGTTTGGTAGAATGGTCGCCTCCTGAATCTACTCCTGTCAAGGTTTGCTCAGTCTTCTGGTCACCTGACTGAGTGTTGGGATCACCTGACTGGTTGCCCTGATCACCTGATGATAATGTTGGATTGTTGGTTTGTGGTTGGGTGGAATCTGCATAGTCCTTCATTCAAGGAGATCAATGATTATCTCGCTAACTGTAGGATGAGCATCGTTGAGTGGATTGCCTTCATCATCATACACAGTCCCCTGATGTTACAGTGTGCTAAATGCAAGAGAAAGAAGAAACAGAATATGAATGTGTTCATGTGCTCCTCTGACAGTCACGCTTATCATCCTTCTCCTTTCCTTTATTCTCTGTATTTTCATAATACTTCATATTTCCTACCATGTAATTTTCCACTGAGTGTGATGGTCTTCTAACCAGAGGCAATATAAAATGACACAGAAAAAAAACAAAAAAAAACAAACAACAGAAACGCTCTTGGGGGTCTTGCATTCATTACGCAATTCGATATGATGAAAAATTGAAGTTGGGACATTGTTTATAGGTAGATTGGCCCGTTAGCAGGCCCCTAAAAATAAAATCCTCTTGAATATAATCAGCATTTTGAAGTAAATATTGATCCAGAATCCTCAGAAGATATATTAACTATATTTTGTACCAAAATTAATAACTTTAATGAAAAATGAACAAATAAACAAAAAATGATTTATTAATTATCATATTAAGTTGTGAAAACATAATCAGGTCTACCGGCCTAACATGATATTAAACTTTGACTTTGTGACCTGAAACTTGTGTCATATGATTTGTGATACGTGATAACCCTTGGGTAGAAGTTTCATGAAATTTGAACAAATACTTTGAAAGTATGCTAAAAATTCAAAATCTTGATGTTGATGCCACAACAAAAGTCTTGAAATGCGTTTGACCTATGACTTTGTCACCTAAAAGACTGATTACATTATTGGTGATTCTTGATAACCCTAATGTTGAAGTCTCATGGAATAGGGCCTTCCTTCTTCAAAATTATGATAACAAATTAAAATCTTAACCTTTGGTTAACTTTTGATGTTAATACCACAACATAGGGTAAGTTTGTTGACCTGAAATGACCTTTGATCTTAACTAAGTGGCAGAAATTCTAATCACACAATTGGAGACACTTGATAACCCTCAAGTCCAAGTTTTATTGAATAAGAACTTATACTTTCAAATTACGTTAACAATTCAAAAGTTTTGATGTTGACACCGCCGTCAACGTAAAAGTGGCGCCTATGTCTCACCTTTGCTATGCAGCAGCAGGCAAGGCAAAAACGGTTTAGTCACTATTTCGGTTAGGTAAACTTCTTGTTATGATAGAACTTATTAAATAAGAAATATCTTGATTACATTTATCCAAATGGTAAATGTTACATATATATATGCAGTGATTATTGGGAATAAACCTCAGATTGATTAGATAATATGTACAGGTACTTATGCATACTTACTGGTTTAGGTTCAGACTGTTTCTTTGTGATAACTGGCTTGTTGATTTGACTGCAGGGGCCTTGGAAGGTGTGCTAAAATTTCCTGTCATAATAGTAAAGATAATAGTAATTTATAGATAGTAAACAAAACAAATATATGAATGATTGTGTCATCACTCATCAGTATTTACACATCTTCATTAGATAGTAAAACACCAAAACACTTTTTGAAAGGTCAAAGCTAATGAACATAGGGAATTTAAAGGTTAATGCAAATTTCATTTAAATACATACAGTATATCCTATTTGAGAAGTAAAGATCATACAGGAAGTACACAAATTAAAGTAAGATCACTGTTATGTTAATACTTACATATCTTCATAAGATAGCTGAGCAAAATGCATATACAAGAGGTTGAAGTTCTTAGATTGAAAATGTATTAAGCGTTCTGTTTCAATATATACATTGTAATATATGTATATGTAGCTGCAGGAAAAACGAACTAATTCAATCAAAATTAAAACAACATTATTTTGTCAGCAGTAGGTCAAATATATATATTTCTTCATTGGATAGCACAAACATAAACATATTGTAAAAGGGCTAAAGCTATGGAACAAGTTTATTA